>NIUQ01002628.1:0-21304 GCA_002796945.1 Plectus sambesii
CATCTGGTCACTTCTAACTCTCGTGAATGTACCGTAGACTGCAGTTAGCTGCGTATGACAAGACTGCTTAGTGGTTGATTGCAATATAAAATTACATTACTCACACTTGGCGACTTCTCATGCGCCGCTAAAGACATTTAAGACACATTTTCGATAGCTATGGATGACGCAAGGCCTCATTAAAGGGTCGAGCAGAGTTAACGCTAGATAACCAAGATTTTCCATGCAAGTTTCGGGAATCCATACGAAAATATATCCAATCATGGGAGGTTCTAGATTCTCATTTTTCTCACTTTAATAGGGATAGTGGTAGGTTCTTTAGTTTGTTCTTCCAGAGAGCTGGAAAGGCGATAGTAACTTACTGCTCTATGATCTTTCTGCAGATGAGTAAAGCTTTTAGCTCCGATAAATATTGCATTTTTGGTAATCTTATGCAAATTTGTGACGTCGCTCTGTGTGAGCCATTAGTTGCCGTGAAGAAACAGGGCATTTTGCAGATCGCCAACGTTGCGGGTCTAGCGGTAAACTTAGTGACGATTCTCATGTACGTCATCTACCCACCGCTCACTTGGCGAGTTCCGCTGCTTGGCGTTGGACCTCAAGAGAAGAAGAAACAATGATTTCAATATCTACTGGCACCTCCAGTCGGCGTTTCTTGTATTTTAATTAGACTGTCGATGTCGCTAGTTCGTATTTATTGTCGTGTCTTGAATTTGTCAGATTTCTTAGATTTAAATAAATTTTGTTGTTTTGCCGAAGATGCTTGTATCAATAAGAATGATTCGATTGCATCGTTTATTGGTCTATTCACGCGAGTTTTGACATGACGAAATTTCTGTCACCATGGTCGTTTTTGTTTTTGCTGCAGCCATCTGCAATGTAGTCTTCCCCTGTCTCTGCGAGGTGGAAAGTCGGTACAATACCGTTTGACTCGAGGCGAGACAAACTTCTGAACGCGTGATCACATTCGTAACACGAACGCCAGAGCGACAGTACGAGTTCAGTCCCGAAGACGACGCTTGAATGCAGAGAAATCATTCGAATGACGAAGACGCCGTCTGTTTTCAGGTACCCGGAAATGAACTGCTTCAGCTGCTGATTACCATCTGAAAATCTCACTTGTATAAGTTTCGTTGGCATGTGAAAGCAAATGGGAGATCTGCTCGGCCAGAATACCGTATACTTTCCGCGCCTCGTTCTTATCTTTGATAGAATACTTGCAAATACGCGTAAAATTTCGTATAAAACAACTGCGAATACCAAACTGTCTAATCATAGTGTCTCTCTGACTGCGTAACAACTAAATGCTAATTATCTATCAAAGTTAAGAATGAGACGCGAAATGTATACAATATTCCTGTTAAGGCGTTCTCTTGCCACAGTGCTAACAGTCGGCTGACTTCATGTCGCGCGCTATAGCTAAAGCTGTATTTAAAAATATACTTAAGAGTTTCATTAAGTGAAGCACTCGCTAAAGTAAGTGCTTTGAAACTGGCACAATGTTTTTACCTTGGCCATCTAATGGGATGTCGCTCATTTGGAGGTGTCGCGAGATGAACTGGTAGTCAGGTTGAGGAAACACAATGAGAACGAACCAGTACAACAAACTCGCCGCTGTGACCATCATCAAACTTACATACCTAAAGTGGAAGAAAGTCATTTTGCGAGTCGCCAACGAGTAAATAACTGACCAAAGCCAAAGTAGGATGAAAATTTTCTCGTTGAAGACATTGATGACTAACACGCACTGGATCGTGTGTAACTGATTGTTACCCATTACGCGCATCTAAAGCGAATTTGGTGGAATTTACAGAAAGCTTTGCAATCGCAGCAATTTTGTTTAATTGGCTCATGGACTCACTTCCAGGTCACATAGTGTGACGCGCGGAAAAACACCGGTCGATTCCCAGGTTGTCCCTTTGAGAAGATCGCGAACTGTACCAAAGCCATACCACGTCCCGTCGCTGTTAGTTTCAAGAAATCTAAATCATAACATGGTTTGGTGGCTTTAGCGGCACACAAGACATTCAGTCGACTCACACATTCATGAAGTATAGTTGTATGCATACATTGATTAAGTACAACATTTTCGTCCCCAAAAATGTGGCGGCAACAAAAAAGGTGGAATACGGCAAGTTGAGCAAACAAAATAACTTGTGCGGGGTGACATGACGACGTTTCAGTCGTCTTTGAAATTTTAGAGCGCCTTGTAAGTGAATGGCTAATGTTTGAATGTTCCCGCGACGAACGTCCAGTTTCATGTTTGTCGGATCAGCTGCTAGCGCGAGAATTTGATTGAGATTAATGCCTAAATTGCAAAATGAAGTTTGAAAAAAAATTCTTAAAGTGGCGCCCATAATGACACAATTGCTGTCGGCTGCTTTCGGCTACGAACGGCACCGTCGAGATTCGAGTTCCATCGCAGTTACCGTACATCACTTTCCGTCAGTATGTGAATGACAGAGTACCGCGCGTTTACATCATTCGCAGACAAAAGTTCGACGTTCGGCGAATTCTAGCGGCTGCGAAAATATACCGCCTGGCATTCGACTTTCTTGCTTTCAATTTCGTTATCTCTGCATTCAGTTAGAACGCTAGTTTGACGTAATTGAAGGCAAGAATTGTGAAATCATATACGAGTGACGAGTTATGATGACAAGCTGTGTATGCCTCATACGTAGCCATGCGCGCGATTTTGGGCGTTCATTCGCAGTAGGGGAATCCCCTACCGATAGTGATTGCGTCATTGTGAGCGCCTCTTAATCATCTACCTGAGTGACCGCTGGTACACTTCCACAACAATGCAGGAAGTTTGAAACAAATGGCCTCGATCAGCAGGAAGAAAGGAACCCATTGATAGTAGGAAATTTGGCGCAACTGGCGCTCTGATCGCTCCATTCCTTCGATTTTATCGCCGATCGGTACGTAGAAGGTGTCCTGGGCCCAGCAGAAGCTTTCCGCATACTAAACAGACACCAAAACATGTAAGAAAATTACAGCACCACTCAGGAGTGGACTTGAGGGTGCGGGAAAATACGCATCCTCAAGATGGATGTGGTACTTTGACCATCAGAATTAGGAGCGTTTGAGTAAATAAAATTTACCGCGAATTGACAATCTTTTTAGATAAATACTCAATGAAATAGAATATATGCAGGGTGGGGGAGGGGTACTTGCTCCCGTCCAATGTTAGCAATGATATTTAAAAGAATATCTGACTCTGGCTCTCGACTTTCTAATCCAAAAAATAATTTCTGATCCTCACTGTCTCTTACGTTTCGAATCGTTAACATTCTCACGGCAGAGCTGACGGCGTCCCCCCGACGTCGATTTTACCCCTTGGCGCGGACCAGTAGTTATAACCTCCAGCGTCTTACCGTACCTGTTCCCAAGAGTGGGCAAAGCTATCCGGCATCATGCATTCGATTGGATGACCGCCGAACTGCTTAAAGCTGACCAGTAACGCCAACGCAACCAACAGGTTGGCCGTCAGTAGACTGTGCAGACGATCAACAAAGTCATAATCACTCTTCGCGCTCCCGACGAATCGTAGCGTGGAAATCGCCGAAGCGAGCATTGACATCCCTTTACGATTCAACCACCACCAATCGCAGCAAAACGTCACTTGTGCCTGAGCAAACCTCAGCAAGCCGTTTTAGCCTATTGGCCAATTTCGTAACGGCCCACTCGACGATCAAGCAGGACTTATTCCTCGCCCGATAGTTTACAGTCGCCAACAGCCCACACTAACCGGTTCGCATGCTTTTTGTCGGCACGATTGGACACCGCCTTTATAATCTGGTGTCATATGTAAACAGCAGGAAACAGAACACCATCGCTAGACCGTATAATTCTGCCATTGGTGGCTGGCAGCGAACAAAAACAAAGTTTTTATCACGGCGAGGCATCGAATGCTTGGGCAATGTTCTGGGCGAGTGGAAGGAGACCATGGCTGGCGTTTTGTATGTTGATAAGTATGGAGACACAGACGCCGGAAGGGTGGCCGTCGGCCTCCTTGCCATCGTTCGGCTTGATCAGCAATATGGAAGTTGCGCCCACTGCTCCACCGGTGTGATAAAAGAAGTTGGTTCTGTTCCATGGACGGCTCTTCGGACCGTTTATCTCTGAGCGTGGTTCTGCAACCCAGCCCAACCCGTAGCCACGTTCTTTATCCAACGCCGGCGTCCAGAAGTGCCGCACAGTCGTCGACTTCAGTAACGGTTTGGGCACGGCTGATGGATCCGATTGGTAGCTGAAATCACAAGTGGTCGCAATCGAATCAGAAATAGTATATAGCTGATGCAGTCAGTCAGGGTTTATCTCATAAACCATTACCAGGTTTTTATCAAATAACGTCCCTTAAATGATTTTTTTCCTTTTAGTATTACAATTCCTTGTAACGGATGTTAAGTGTCGGTGGGTTGAGGTGAAGCAGAGGCCGCTTTTGCTTATGCTGTTATATGGTAAATCGCAGAGGCGGGAACGCAATACCACTTGAAAAAATGTCATGTGGGGCGATTTTTCGACAATATCCGGAACAACTGAGAATGCAAGCGCGGTGTCGAATCATTTTCCAGTTATTTTCATTTTTATTACCGATCACTGCGGCTTAAAATTCGGCAGTTGCAGTTATTTATGAAACAGCCCCTTTGCTCTGTATATTGTGTATAGAGCAATGTATACCTGTATAGAACAGCATTGCCGAAGACAAGAAGGTCTGATACAGTCGAAAGTAGTCCTCCTCCGGCCCATTTGTAGGAATTGTCTACTTCGGGCACGTTGACAAGTACACTGTTCGGTTTGCGATAATAGTATCTGAAGTACGACGTTACGATATTTTCTCATATTGATCCCACATTTAAATGTCTGAACATTGCAAGACGGGGTCAGCTGAACACGCCATAGAATATCATTGCGTACTTAGAAGTATTCTTAGACTGTAGACAATTTGTAAGAAGCCATTTAAGACTGGAAGACTGGCACTGGAATTTCGAAGGACTGGCTCGTTATTATGCACAGCATCATTCAACATAACACACTCACTATGCCAAAATGACCGTACAGAGTACCAAGCATGTTGCAATGCATCTAATAAACTCTGCATCCAGCTGCTATGGAAATAAATAAATTCAGTGGGGGGTTTGTTTGATAGACTACAATGATTACGACAGTGGAGGCATTTTTTCTCCTCGCTCTCTCCCTTTTAACGTACCTGGATCTGTTGGCAATCAGAGGAAGATTGAGGTCCAGCTGCGTATCATGCATTCCTAGTTCCTTGGTCAGTTCCTTGATTTGCTTTTCGAACGCCTTCCCATCTGCCGCACCCTCCAGCACAGCGCTCAACAACGTAAACCCGTGAGTGGTATAACCGTATTTTGACCCTATAAACATTTACATATACCATGGCAATACACCTTGGCTCTAGTTAAAATCGACCTGGATTCGATTCAAGCTCGTCATTCTGAAACAGCACTAGCGCTTCTTTAACTGTTTTGTATTGATTTCGGTGTAGCAGTTCCTTTTCTTTCGCATCTTCATCAGTAAAGCACGTCCGGTTGATTTCTTTCTGCAATTCAAAATACGCGCTGGATGATCAGCATCTATGTCAAATACACAGTACTCTAATGAGCGAAAAGGCGCATGCCTTTCCTCCTCGAACGTTCGACGCGATAAAGCATAACGAAACTGAGAAATCTCATATTGTTGTTGACTCTGAATTCTTAACACTGAAAATGTCGCTTACGCGTCATATTATTAAGAATTTGTCGCCGAAGGCTCTGAGCAGTGCAGCCGCCTACCACAAGAATGTAAGATTTTAAAATCTCGTTAAGCAACGATTTTTCATCGAATAAAGATATAATCGCAGCGTAAGTTATAAGATACACCTAATATTCGGGCACTCAAATGTGTAGGGATGCGCGGAAATCAAAATGTTCATGCTTCCCTATTGCTACATAAAACATTATCATTTCGAAAATTGACACGCTTTGAGTTTTTTCCCGTATTTATGGTTATCGCGTACAATGACCGATTTTTGACTGTTTTCAACGCTGATAATGATGAAAGAGCTTTGTATGCCATCCTCATACACGCAGTAATTAAATTGAAACGATGGGGATTTTTTAATTTTCTTTTATAGCTTCAATCTCGAAAATTATTTTTGTGTATTATGCTCCCTTTAGCAAATAAACCTGTTAGCACCGGCTGAATTATGCCCCAACAGTCATAAGAGTAAAAACAATTTGATTGCAGGTGATTGATCATTACGAGAACCCGCGCAATGTTGGAGCATTTGACAAGAACGACCCGAACGTTGGCACTGGCATCGTTGGTGCGCCCGCTTGCGGTGATGTCATGAAGCTACAGATTAAGGCAAGACAATTTTTTAAGGGCTGAATTCGCTCATCGCCCACTGCGTTAATTTCAATGCGCAATGAATTCTTAATAATCGCTAATAGCCGCGACTTGCTTGCGAGCTGTGAAAAATATTAGAGGCCATTGTTGATTTGCGCTTGCGCGATCTACCTTACAGCCAACACAAATCTCAGCAAATATCGCTACATTGACATGTTTTTTTAAAATGCATTGTTTAGGTTCCTTTAAAAAAGTAACCAGAATCAATTATATACTGAGTTTGCGCAGTTCAACCTGGATCAGTAAATTAATAGCAAAAAATGTGAATTGATTGTTCTCTTCAGGTGGACGAAAATGGAAAGATTATTGACGCCAAGTTCAAGACGTTCGGTTGTGGCTCGGCGATCGCGAGCAGCAGTCTGGCGACGGAATGGATCAAGGGCAAGCAGGTATGTACAAAATCGCTCTCTTTTAGCTTTTTTCGTCATCATATATGTGAATTTTCAGATGTCGGAGGCGGGTAAAATCAAGAATCAACAAATTGCCGCAGAGCTGTCGTTGCCACCTGTCAAGCTGCATTGTTCAAGTAAGCTGGCTATTAACCAATCCTGCTGCTGAATAAACAATTAATAATCAAAATTACCCGATCATTAGCAAGAAATCATAGGTTGAATAAGGAAACTACTTCGAAAGTTGATAGCGCTTCTTTCTATTAATTTATACACGTAAAAACAATTTAATTACTAAGAAATCTTTTAGTTCCTTGATGTGTTTGGTAGGAATTGTTGATAGTTACTCCGACTTGCATTTTAATGTGTAACTTTTGCACCGAACGTTGTCAACTTGGCATTAAACACAAGATTAACGAAGCTGAATGCATAAGTTACGAATTAAAATGCTAAACGGTGTATTTGATAGGCGCAGCGGTGTGCAAATAAAGAATAATTCGCGCTTGATGCCGCGTCAGTCTTTCATCTTACTCCTTTATTACGTTTCTTTTTGCAGTGCTCGCAGAGGACGCCATTCAAGCAGCATTGAAGGACTATCAGAAAAAGAAGGACAAGGCGTCGGCTACCGCCGCCGCTGCCGGAAACTAATCTATATTGGTCATTCTTTTCTCTCTGGTGGAGATACATTTTTGAATTCGCGCCATCCCAACTTGTATATTATATCGTTCCCGTTTTGACTGCGTAGTATGCATCAGTGCTCATAGATACGAGTTATTTGCTGCATGCAGCGTTGCAACTTTGTGACCCCGTAAATTTCTATAAACGCAAAATCGAATTTTGTTTCGCACGCTCACTCATCGCACTGCACACGGACGTAAACAAAACAAAATGAAGGCAGAATTTTGACCGACCTCAAAGTCGATCTTTTCATTCTTGTAGTGCCTGATGCCGCTCGAATGGCTGAGAAGGTGTCTGGCGGTGATGGCGACCTTCTTACCTTCGAACGTTTTCTCCGGATAATCAGGAATGTACTTCTGAAGACGCAATAGAAGTTTCATTCAGGGAAAAGGGGGATAGACATGTGCTCATGCCTGAATAGGCTGATCGAGGTCGAGTTTGCCCTGCTCGACCAACTTGGCGGCGATAGCGGCGGTGATCGGCTTGCTGATGCTGGCGATGCGCATCACCGTGTCCTTCGTGCACGGCGTCAGCTGCTCTACATTGCTGTAACCGAAACCCTCCGACCACGCCTCAACCCCGTTCACGCTGACCGCCACCGTCACTCCGGGTGCTCCATTGATTATCTAAGGAAAGAGAATGTTAGTACATTATTGTTAAACAGCCGCTGTTCGTGCTTATATAAATTGTGGTCCTTGCAAAGTTACAGTTGAAAGAGTTTATGATGCGCTTATAATTCTTGCTTAACAAGTTCGGTTCATAAATCTGAAATTTATGAAACATGTTTAGCGTCTAAGGCCGTGTTTATACTTTTAAAATAGCGCATGTTATTCCGTATGTTATGCTTGATATCGGCTTGTTAGTTCTATACTTTTATAAAAAAGCATTAGATCATAACAATTTCCGCGTCATAAACTATAGATGACATTTAATCGCTTCGAAAGGGGCAATGTTGTGTTTAATACGTCGAATAACGTGTCCTGTTTTGAAAGTGTAAACACGACTTTAGGCGCTAAGATCATAAAATCAGGTTTATGGGCCGAACTCGGCATACGATTACAGCCGAGAGCGGAATCTTAATTCTTTCCCTATTGCGTTGCAAAGCACAACTTTTGGAAATATGTTCGAAGTCTAAGCGAAAGAGGTTCACCATGAAACGTTGAACGTGCTGTCGGGCTTTCTCGATTGCTGCATGTTGAACGGCGGGCATTTTGTTGCATCGCCGCGACTTGTTTTCCTTCTCTTGAGCTGGATCTCGAAAGATAGGTGCGCCGACCATCACCGCTGCTGCAGCGAGACCTGCGGACAGACGCACTGCTTGACGAGCATGCATGCTTGACTGGAAATAGTGCAGAATAAAGCGAAAAAAACTAAAACCGCGCCTTTTTAAATACTTAAAATGCGCCTTGTGTTTTCGTGGTCTTCAAACGCGCCCTATGTTTGATTTTTTCAGTATGTTAAGGTCAAACATAGGGTGCATTTGAAGACTTAGAAATATTAGGGCGCGATTTAGTTGTTGTTTGAATAACGGTGCGCCACCGAGCTATTATGTCCTCTTCTACATTAGTTGAGAACTGAAGGCAGTGGTATACACTGTGCTCGAACGCTCACATGTTCTATGGCAGTTTTGTTTGCATTCCTCATCGGTCAGAATACAACTATCGTTTTAATAACTTTGCGTTAGGCTTGATTATGTTTTGTAATTTCGCAAGTTGTTGCGTTTTGTGATGTAAGCATTATTAAACGCTTATCGCACCGTTGCTGATAACAATTGCGATGCAGGCATGCATAGAAAAGTACGTCAGTGCGTTTTGGATATATCCAGTTTGCAAGCTGGTTCAGGAGAATGGTGATTAATCAAGGTTTCTAAGACGGTCAGCCTGTTTTTTTCTGAGAATTCACAGCATACCGGTGATTTCAAAAAAACATATTATGTAAGTGAACGAACGGAGCAAAAGACATCGAACATGCTTCGAAATTTCGTGAACGGCACGCATCATTCGATTATCAAGAATGCATTATCAATTCTTTCACTTTGCGTTACATAATCGCAAGTTTTCGAAGCGTGTTCGACGCCTAAAACATAACAAAGTTCTTTCTTTCCATATATACATCTATCGAATCACAGATTGGAAGACGTCTCGCAATCGCTTGCAAATATCGTCTGCTTCATTCTGAAAAAGTGCAAAAGATAGAGGTGAAGAAGAGTGCTTTCATAAGTCTGACTAAAGTAACTTCGCTTGTGACTTGGCCAATGATAGTATATTTTTGAGGCGAAGTCACTTTAGTGAAAGTTATGAAATGCTTTAAATGGAGGATACTCGAGCCAAACAGCAAGTTGGCTTAAATATAAGAATTCGATGACACAGAATCCCAACTTCTTACTTATTCTCTCCATCGAAAGATGCTCTAAAAAATGAATGAAAATGTAAAGAAAGTGAATGTTGCAGGATGCACGTATTGTTTCGATCAAAAACTTTGATTAAAACCTTCACGTGTTCGTGATCGTTTTGTGCGCGAAATTCAAGAAGGTATAACAATAGTGCATCCGACAATCTTCACTTTCTTCCCATTTTTCGTTCATTTAGAGCTTGTAATGATGAAAAACTGGGAAGTTTGAATTTTGTGTCGCCGAATGTGTATATTGAAGCCTGTTGATTGGTTGACTCGGCTCCCCTTTAGGTCCAAAACAGTACTTCAGATCTCGCTTGGAAAACGTAGCAAATAAAGACGTTGTTAGCGCCACGAGACTGCGACACCTTGAAGGCCACGTTATAATTGCCAAGTCCGTCATCAAACGACACGACCTGCACCAGACTGTGCAGCGGTAACCGATCCAGCACCTCCTGCAAGTTGATTCGTGTCACCCTCGAAGCGGGGTACATTTTCGAAGATAATCTTACCTTTGACTTTATATCTACAATTTTCAGGCCGTGTTTGGTCAGCTGAAGCGAGACGAAGGGACAGGGGCCGGCGCCTTCGGCAGTTTCATCGTGTACGATTGGCAGCTTCCCTTCCAACTGCGCCGCTTCTATTCGGTCAATCAGTTGCACTTCGGAAGCTCTGATGGCAGTCAAGTCGTCGTTCTCAGACGGCTCTAATATCGAATTCTCAATGTTCTCGGACGGCTCGTTGTGTCGCAGACGCACATCGGACGGCGGTCGATGCGGGGCGCGAATTCGTCGACCGTCGGGCGGCGATGCCGACACCGACGGGCCATCGACGGCGGTGATGTGGACATTTGGCACGACGCCCAGGTACCAAGCCTGGTGGCCGATCCCTTCGCCCATCGGGCGTTGCACGTGACGCAATAGTCTAGAAGCGATCATGATCTAGTGGGAGGGGGAACGCAACAGCAACGGATAGGGCCCGGTTAGAGTACGTAGTTGAAAATTGAAACAGATGGGCGAACCTCATTGCACAGCGGCGCTCGCTCAGCGTAAAGAAGTGGAGCTTTTTTGTGAGGCGGGCAGAAGATCCCCTCGGCCAACCGGCTGAACCAGCCGTCGACACATGGCGAAATGGATCGACCCCGGCACGCGCAGATCAAACATACGCGACACTTAGTCGTGTGGCTGACAACTAGCGCGCGCGCAAAACGGACAGGGTGTGGCCGGCGATTTCTCTACTTCGCCTCGCCCTGTGCACACCTGAACGAACGCGCGATAACCAAATGCGAGTGCAGCATTGCCGCTCCGCTCAACGACTGCTCCGACCACGCCCTCTGCGTCACAACGATCTCGTTCTCTCAGCCGGCCGCCGTTGCGTCTGTCTCACGCCGGCCCTTTGTCGCGTCCCCCTCTACTGCGCCGAGCGCATCCATTCCCAAACAGCACTGGTTATTGGTCTTCTTTTACTGCCGTTCAAAGTGCCTCTCGAGCTGATATTATTGCACGATTTAAGGTCGTAAAAGTAGTCTTTATGATGAATTCGGAAAGCAGGAGCAATACTTTGAAACAGAGAATGCAACGAATGCACCGATGATGATACAATTTCGTCAGATTTACAACGATCGCTGACGCAATACATGACGTGGTGAACAGTTCTAGCGTAACTGTATTACTCAATATTGCACCATTCTTTGTCATTCTTATCTACTACTTCACGACACTTAAATTACTCGACACCGCAAGCGAATAGCTTTTTCCACGCAAAATTTAGCTTTATCTTGAAAATGTCGCTTGTCGTCCGCAACCACTGACTAAGCTACCAAAATGATATACGTTTCGGAGCATCCATTTCGAAATCGACATTACAATGATGTCAAACGAAATTTCGTCACAAATGTCAACTTCCACTCTCCTCAAAAATGACGAACCGACATCACCCGAAATCGCGACCGCTATAAAAGTACTTTCTTCGTGTATTCTCTCTTTCAAACTTCTGCTCTTTCAGGTGGTCGACTTTTTCGGTCGACACGCTGACATGTACGACAGCCCATCGATTCGTCCACTGCGTTGTTCGATGCAGAAAATCATTGAACGAGAACAAACGAAACGTTTTGGTGGAAAAACGCTGAAGCAGTATGTCAGCGATCGTTTTAAAATAAAGGTGCGAATATCACATCTTAACCACGCGCTAATCTCTCCGACTTGCAGCTGGCAGAGCACAGAAAAGAAGCCAAAGAAGAAGACCGACGCAAGGTCGATCGATGTCGTCTGCGCGCCGAAAGACTCAAGAAGCGAAACGCTCTAATTGCTCAGGCTCGCATTCACTGCTCCTCTGCCGATTCCTTATTCATTCCGGACGGACCTGTACAGACAGCGCTTGAAATTAACGACGGAGCACAAGAAAATGAGCAACTTTTCGGCGCCCGACGTTGTTACATCTGCAAAGACACTTATCGTCAACTACATCACTTTTACGATCGCTTGTGTCTTGACTGCGCCGAACTTAATTGGTCAAAACGACATCAATGTTTCAACTTGCGCGGCAAAACGGCGCTAGTGACTGGATGCCGAATTAAGATTGGCTTTGAAATAGCGCTAAAGTTACTGCGCGCTGGCGCTACCGTAATCGGGACGTCTCGATTTCCCTACGATGCCGCCCAACGCTTCTCTCGAGAGCACGACTTCTGTCAATGGGAACAACAGCTGTCCATTTACAGACTCGATTTCCAGCACATCGCCTCCGTTGAGCACTTCTGCACTTTCCTTTCCACTAAACTCGACAAGCTCGACATCGTCATCAATAACGCCGCCCAAACTATCCACCGACCAAATTCCTACTATCAACACGTCGTTGACCTCCATCGCGATAAAATCGATTCCCTTGAGCAGCAAATCGTAGCAGTAGTCAATCGTGGACTGTCGACATCCAACCAGCTCAAAGAAGAGCATAATTTGACGGCTCTTGCTGTGAGAGACTGCTCTCAGTTCGACGGAGCTATTGTGGATGTTCATGGCCATGCACTGGACCTCCGATCAACGAATTCTTGGACGCAAAAACTTGGCGAAGTCGATACATCTGAGCTGGTGCAAGTGTTCGCCATAAACACTGTCGCCCCTTTTATTCTTTGCGGGAAATTGCAAACGCTACTGCTTCGAAATCGCCAGGAGGGCGAGCCAAAGTTTATCGTGAACGTGTCGGCGATGGAAGGAAAGTTTGAGCACTTCAAAAAACCAACTCATCCGCACACGAATATGGCGAAAGCCGCGCTGAATATGTTGACGCGCACTAGCGCCGAGGATCTCGCTGAGAAGGGCATCTACATGAACAGCGTTGACACGGGTTGGGTCAACGACCAGCGACCGGTGCCCACCGCTGTTCATCTCGCAGCTGAAGCACACTTTCAAGCACCGCTCGACGAAATCGATGGCGCTGCTCGTGTACTCGATCCTATATTCGAAGGTATCCGCACCGAGCAGTGCTCCTACGGCCACTTTCTCAAAGACTACAAACCAACTGATTGGTGATATCTATTCGGTGATATAATGATTTCTGATACTGTAGGCGCTGAAATTATTCCCAGGCCGATTTGTAAATATATGCACCTTCGAATTATTTTACCATAACGTTGTACCAACATTTGTACCAGTTCGACTGGAAAAATTGCGAAACTTGATACCTTCGAATATTTATACTCCAACAGTAATAAGACGCCAATAAATTTCTTAGATTACAGTACTCGCGAGCCAATATTGCATAGGACAACACACACATGAAAATTGAAGAAATAACATAATCATTGCATAAAGTTGAGAAACACTATGCGCTATAGCGCCGTTCACTGCCGTAGTTCATATTGGAGTTAAGTGTTACTTAACTCTCTTTATTCCAACACTGAATATGATCTCATGCGCTCGGGATGTTACATCGACAGCGAACTCCTAGTCATAGAACAAAGTACAAGTAGTGGATCTCAACACAAAATTTCTTCATTATGTCGGCACTTATTCACACTTGTCGCTCTAGGTCTTTCGATTTTCTTGTCAGCAGCGATTTTCATTTCGTCATTTTGCGATTGTTGGAGTACTTATGTTACATCTTGTAGAGGAAGTTTATTGCACTCTTCTGTAGCATCCTTCGCCAGCCACACCACCAGTTGACGCTGCACCAGTGGCGAGTTTAGGCTCGAGCGTTTAGTACCTTCATAATTCAGACAAGGTTCTTCCAAGAATAGCTGCTGAACGTCCGCGACTTGCTCGGGTGAGAGTTCAGCTGTACTGAAAACATTGCACCGACAGCCTACTGATTGCCTCATGCCGTAATGATGAAGTCCCAAGCAAGGTGTTTGCTTAAACCGAGCAATATTGTCGAAAACGTTCAATAATTGCAAACCACCTAGGGAAGAGGCTGAGCTAATGCCTATTATTAATCATAAAATAATGAGCAGCGTCGTCTACCTACGTTTTTCATTTATAAATGGCTCACTAAGGGATTATTTGGATGATTCGTTTTGCTCCTTCATCACGCGACTTTACCTATTCGTTTTAAACCTTTTCATCTCTCACTTAATTCTGTAGCTTGAGTTTCACCTTTGTAGAAAATACTTAAGCTCCACCAGCGAATATCACGCCGTGCCCGTTAACTGGTTTCATTTCATATAGAAAATAAAATAAAATATTCTGATTAAACGCAACGCTGTAGCATTTTCCTTAGTACGACCTGCGGGGTAAAAAATATCACATGATGAACTGGCAGTTTGTGATATGATATGAAATGGTGATCAATCAAGTGAGTAGGCAGATGCGATATTTACTTCCTTCCCTTAAAACTCATATGTGAAGCAAAACTTTTTTATTCAACGCTATCGTACGAGCGGCCAACTAGTTATCTCTGCGAACATAGCTTTATTCTTATTTTGGGTTGCGAAGTTTGAAATACTGGAAACTACGAGAATGTCACAAGCGAACGTCACCCAAACGTTTGAGCAAATGTTCGCCGCATCACTGCTCAGCTACAAACTTTATATGGCAATCGGCGGGATTGCGATTTTCACCAACATCATTATTGTCATCATTTTCTCGTCTTCATCTCTCCTCCGAGTCAAGTACCAGCTGCTGATCGCGCTCGCGATCGGAGAACTTATCAACGGAGTCGCATTCGTCGTCGCTGGTGTGACCAAACAACGTTTAATCCTGTCGATGACAAACAGTACCGTCACGATGTGGTCTGCATGGTCATGCGCAACTGAGTGGTATCCCGGATTGCTACTATTGGGTGCCCAGTGGCCAGCTTGTGTCACACTGTTTTTGGGCATAGAGCGCTTCGCGGCAGTTCACTTTCCCGTATGGTACAAAGTGAACATGAACGCAAGTGCACGTTTCAAGATGATCGTGATCAGTGTAGTGCTTGCGCTTGTCTCTCTTGGGGTCGCTTACGCGCAAACGTACATATTCATTCGTAACGATTTGACTACCTTCTTGTGCAGTTTAGCGGGCGTATATGGGACGTACTACGTAGCGTGGAATTTCATCGTGACCATATTCGGATATCTCTTTGCTTTCGTGTTGAATGCGAGTGCGTTCCTGACTGCGAAAAGCAAATCGCGGTTGATTAATTTGGGGCTGAACGCTGAGATGGACAAGGAGATAACCTTAGTGAGACTAATGCTTAGTATTTCGTTTTTCTCCACTCTGCTTGTCTCTATTCCCAATATTATCCTTTGGGGCCAATTTAAGTTTTGGAGCGTCAGCAACAGCGTTCTCGGCCAACTCTACGTGTCCTTTTGTGGTAGCTCCGTCATCAACATCTTCATTTATATCTTCTTCAACAAGGACTTTCGCACGCAGCTATTTCGCTCTATCCCTTATGGTATAAGGTCAAAGCCTGGTGTAGCAACTGTCGATGCGATAATAGTCCAGAATATGGCCATGAGCACGAAATCGCAAGCCAGCGTCGTTCGCTGAAAAAGCTATATTACATCGCACTCTTAAGCTCGACATTACTATAATGGATCTGTTGCTCTCATTGCTGTTAATGATTCAGCTTGTGTTCTCGAGTTTTTGATTTTTATTGCGTGTTGTCGGTCAAAATCCATATTGTGTGTATGTTTTTTATAGTACGTATGTGTTGATGTTTGTTTGAAGAAGGAATAAAACTGCGTATTGCTTGCAGGATATATGTACGACTATTACTAAATGAGTTCCCTTTAGTTTAAGGATAAGATGACTATTCGCGACATGCAACCATTTCAAAGCATTTTCATTCAATATCTAATCTTTTTCAATTTCCTTTGCGCTCGCATCGTATAAAGGAAGAGACTTTTGACGAAAAGTTTGATTAAAAATTCATTATTTAAGAACATATTGCACGCTTATCACGAAAACGCCAATTTAGTGGAATTTTGAGAATAGGGACGCTTTATTACTGGGTTATGCCAATAAGATCTAATGTTTTAGTGACCTGGCATACGTTGATGCCTTAGTAATCATGACAATAAATTTGCAGTTTCAGAGAAGGTAAGAAACAATTATGATTGCATTAAAAATAGTGACGATTAGAAAACTTCGCGAACTGTCCAAATTCCTTCTTAATGTTAGGCTCAATATGAACAATGAAACAATTTCATGTATAAAAATATTTTGCTTTTGTTATAGTTTACATAACTTCTATTGTCCACGAATCATACTACGTTAATGTTTTCTTGGAACATAGGGTCGTATACCGTAATAATTCAACTATCAGATTGTAAACATTTGCAGTAAGCTCACTGCTCACAAAATTAATCGTTGATTAGTACAAAGAAATCGATATAGTTGTGGTATATTCTAAATAACTTTGAAATGCTGTAGAAGTAGATATTATTCGCAGGTACTAACTTTCGCAAAATTCGCAACTCGGCCTGTCTGTGAAAATTGATACAGTCGAACCCGCATCATTGCACCCCGGATCATTGCACGACCCGGATTATTGCAGCTTTTGGCTGGTTCCCGCGAAGCTGCAATGATGCGGGTTCGACTGTACCTTCGAATATTTATTCCCCAACAAAATGTCAGCAGATTTTGTCGAAAATTAAACGAGGTATGCATCCGAAAAATTCAATACTCGGTTCTTTTTGATAGGGATTCATAACTATTGATGCATTTCACGCAGTTAGGGCAATTTTATTAAGTTTCGAGAGAATTTTTGCACAGAAAGGAGAAAGTTCGATCACGGCAGTTAACTCTTGTGGATCTGTTAATTTGCTCATCATTCGGGTTTATGAAAAAAATAATGAGTGCAGGTGAATAACCGAGTCCTTGTAATCTAGTATGAGTGTGAGTGGACTTTTTTCCGTATTCGACAAGGCAAAAGTTATTGTGATGTATCGTAACGATGCAATGATCTAAATATGTCAACTTTCAAACCGAAAGCGTGAGCAAGTATACTGTAATTCGTGCCACAGACTCGAAGCAAATTTCGTCCGTGCGCGTCGATCACCAACAATATTGATGTAGAAGAAACTGGAAAGATTGATAAGAAAAGAGTGGACTGAAATCAAATAACAAATTTCTTAATCGGCAGAAGAGTATCTGCTGAGTGAAACGGAGCGATGGTTCGGATATTGAGTACGGGAGAGATTGTTGCCGACGATGATCCGCGCGGCCGACAAGCCCAGCCAAACGCCCGCCAACCACAACAGATGCCGTCTCAACGTCGCGGCGCACCGCAAACTCTGCCTCCGGGCGATGATGGCGATGGACGTGCGCAGCAGAGAAACAGCCAGGTTGGGCTAGTACATTAAATAAATTGAGTAGAAGTGTTTAATTCTTAAAAATAAGGCATCGTTGCCTGAAATAAGAAGAACATGTGTTGTAAATTCAGTATGGAAGCGCAAAATTTTTATAGGTGTGTTTTTTAGACCTTCTAGATCACATATTCTCAATTTTAGCCAAATTGGAACAAAGTTGAGAGAGATATGAGCGGCTGGCTCTTCGGAAGAAATCCATTTAACACAAATAATGAGATAATTTCAATGCAGGCGCCATTTGCCGGTAGGTCGAACGACATTCCGCTGTTGGAATCGCTGAACAATAAGCTGCTTGAGCTGGGCATTCCGCGCATTCCACTCGGCAACAGCATCGTTATCGATCCAATCTACACTGTGATGATCCTGATTTTGCTGCTCGTGTTCGGTTTGCCCGGACTTCTCTTGGTTGGACTCATTTTCCTCGTCAAGTCGCTCAGTCGTCAAGACAACCAAGTCGGCCAGTTCCTCAGCTCTTTCCTGGGACTCCGCAATACGCCTAATGCCGCTCCCGCTCCTACAAACACCCCCGCTGGACAGCGTCCACCCCCAAGCGCGAGCAGTGGAAATAAGAAAAAGTTTTCTGGACACGGTAACCGCCTTGGTGATTAGTGTTGCCTCCTTTGAAGTTCTGTGCAGTTGATTTTGTTTTGCGATTGTACCTTCTGTGATGATAATCCGCCTCAATAATTGTTATTTTTGGCTTATTTATTCAATAAAATTTGACAAAAGAAGAGTGTACGATCTTACAGAGGTCAGTCTTGGGCGAATAAAATCGAGCGATTTGCACCAGATCGTATCTTGATCACATTGCAAGTGATTCGCGCAAATGCGCAGTGTGCGACGTTTGCAGTCAACCAGGTCGACAGGCGATCATGTCGGCATTGCTTTGTCGACAATGTTCATTACGCCTGCGACCTCTGATTCGTCAGTCAGGATACCGAAGTCTGTCATTGTCGAGTGCTCGTTGTGCACCGCAGTGGTGGGTTTCTGGGGTGGAATGGATGAGCCAGTCGACGTCGACGAAGCTGCTGCAGGACGGCTTGGTCGCCCTGCACGAAACAGCTCACCTTCCTTGGTGGGCGGCGATCGCCGTCGGCACTGTCGGCCTGCG
Source organism: Plectus sambesii (assembly GCA_002796945.1). Classification (NCBI taxonomy): domain Eukaryota; kingdom Metazoa; phylum Nematoda; class Chromadorea; order Plectida; family Plectidae; genus Plectus; species Plectus sambesii. The sequence goes on from NIUQ01002628.1 coordinate 18,767, forward strand.
ACTCGCCACTGCACCGTTGGCCATCTGGGCTGAACGATTGATCGGCCGGCGAACCCTCATGGAGTTTGCTGTTCATACGAGTGTCGCCAAAGATGTGCGTTCCTTCTTTTATCGAACTATACGAGGTCTTGTACTCTTTTGTGAACGACTTTTTCTTATTTTCTTTCGACTTAGGCTTAGGAATGGCAAGCGTAGCGAGCCACACGGATTAATAGTCTAGTTAAGAGAACGGATTGATATTTGAACGAACACGCATACCATGAAACAATGAGATAAAAGCTTAATAAAAATGATGTTTGACTTCTTCGATCCCATCATTTTTTAATGAATATCGTCAGTCCATCTCTAATAGGGTTGTAACGGTGATTCCCTTTATCCAACTTCTAAATTTTCAGATTTCCCCATCGTTCCAGCCCTCATCCCCAACGAATCGCGTTTTTGAACTTCATTGCATTTCAATTGAATCTCATATAATTCTCTTCAGATACTTTCTCGACCAAACGCTCCTCAATACGGCGAGCAGAAAGTACAGTTAGCCATTATGACAAAGGTAAGTGGCGAATTGGCCGGTTTCCTAAATATACAGATTGTGTTTCAGGTTCAAAGGCATACCATGTTAATAGCGAGACAGAAAGGCCTTCAACTTAGTCGCATCATGATGATGAAAATAGCCCCTACTTTTCTGTGGCTCTCGTCAAGCTTTGCGCTCAGAAATCTTGCGTACGGCGGAGGTGGGTGAAAAGTGAATAATATTGCTTCTCACTACCAAACTTTTAGATATAACCGCCGCTTCGATGGCAACTGGTGGCTGTCTGTGGTTCCCGAATCTTTTGGTGTCCGATCCGTTGCTCATACTGCCGCTGATCAATTTTACTGTTTTCCTTTTGCTCTCAAGGGTATAGTTATAGTCGATAATTTTCGATCAGTAACAGAAAATCGAGCTAGACACACTAGTTGACAAAGATGACATCGCTTTTTTGGTGTGAAAACGCCGTTTTTCATTATAATTAATAGTCGTTTCTTGATTTTTACGTATGTGAATTTATAAAAGCGTTATCAACTTTCAAAATAGTTTGCATTATTCAGTCTATGATTTCTTGTTACTGATCGAGAAAATTTTACGATGCATTGTATCGGGATTTATTCTTATCGCATTATTATTTAGGTAAATCGAGTTCATTATCCTGCAGAGTTGCGCTACACTAAGTCACACATTTTGTACAAGACGAGACAGTATCTGTTCGTCGGCATTGGATTAGCCGTTATCCCAATCGCGTCGGTGCTCCCTGCAGTAAGTTGTTCGTCGACTCTGTACAAAATCATAGAATTTAGATTGCATTTTGTTTTTCAGTGTTTACCGTATTTCTGGTTTTTGCTGTCAACTACATCCCTGATTCAAGGCCTCCTATTACAACATCCACGAGTTAAGAAGGTGCTCGGAATCCACCCACTTCCTTCCGACACATCAACACCATTTCGACAGCTGTTCAAAAGTCCGATTAATCGATCCGCAAAAGGCTTCCAGAAATCGTCATCGCATTTGCAATAGGCTTATTCATTTTTCTTAATGCGTATTTCTTAACTAATGAACTTTGCCTTCAAATTGTCAATCACATTACGCACATATTAATGAGGATCTTCGGTCACTCATAGCTGTGGGGTGCGTACCGTATATGGTTGTTAGCTGTGCATGATGAGGTGGTTAAATGGTAAGTTAGTCTGTAGTAATCACATTTGGAGCCAACTTGTGATGCAGTGCTAACAATGATATGCGGTACGTCCCCATGCCTAGGGGTAAATAGAGCTCACTGTTAAGCAAATTAATCTATTCTATTTCGATCTTAATAAGAACACGTTCCAATTCAAACTAGACACTCTTCAAATCACAGAGGTCACTTTTCATATTTATTTGACTTGGAAAATGTCCTCTTTGAACTAGAAAGCGTCATGTTTGATTTGGAAAGTGTGTGTTTATTAAAGTGGAAATGGTATAGATCGCGCAAAATGGCTACCGGATTTTTCCAAGAAACCGCCACCAAACGGCATCTTACTCCCTACAACCGCTGCGTTCTCGTCTTAGAGATATACTAAGTGTAAGAAGAAGCAAAAGTAGCCTCCACTTAGCCTCAATTCCACCAGTATCCATAATCTGTTACGAGGGCGAGAATTGTTACACCGAAAGGAAAAAACCATTGGGGGCAGTTTTTCGGAGACCCCCTAGCAATATGTGGCCATCATTGTATTTCTAAGCCGGATTAGATGACGTAATCAACCGGTTGCATTTTTCGCGTAGACAATTGCTCGGCAGGTGAGATGTGCATTGAGCAGTCGTTGAACAGTCGTCGATTGAGCCGCTAACCCGGAAAGACGGGGGAAAATGGCAATGAAAGGGACTCGTCGAGTGGAGCTAATGGACTATGGCTCGCCGTGACGGCTGCTTTTTCGGCGATTGTTGCCAGGTAGCGTCCGAGTCAGTCCGGGAGTGCTGCAGGCGTCGAACGGACTGGCGGCGCGAATGAAGCGAGCAGCGCCGACTCT
>NIUQ01002629.1:0-21349 GCA_002796945.1 Plectus sambesii
AGCACCACTAGCAACGGAAATACTGTTCCGTACATGGCCATCTGCAAATCGTCCCCCGTCGAGTTGACGTTCACCACCATCAGTTGGAAGTTGAAGTCCTCCAAGCACATACGGTCGCGTGCGTCGAACAACTGATTGGGAAGATTGCAGGACGCATTGCCGACGACCGAAGCCATGAGCACAACTTAAATGAACAAGCAAAATGAGAAGAGAGGGGGGGACGCGCCGTCGGCGGCTGCGCACCTCGACGGGCGATCGTCAGCGATCGTCACCGGGCGGCAACGATATTGCAGTCGACGACACGAGCAATAAGGGCAACTGGCGCGTTCCGAGCGTTGCTTTATAAGCTTGCGCTACGAACGGACCTGATCGGCCCACTGCTTCAGCCTTCTTCTACGAAACAAGAACTGACAGTCATGACGGCCCGGCAAACAGCGCCGATGATCGCGTCGGATGGCGCTTCGACGGCGACTCCCCGAGAAATCAATTGCCCGCAGGAAATGGCCGACTTCGCCAAGTTAGAGCCGCGTCGATCGCCTAATGCGGTCCTTGCGGATGGGCCGACAATCAGCCAGCAGCGGCTTGCTGTGATTGAATCAGTTCATTTCATTGCTTCATCGCCGCAGGCATCCGGACTCGCATAAACCGGTTGTTGCCCCATTGAACACCGCCAGCGGGCCCATCCTCTCACACACCGCCGTGCAACGCCGCCTCATCATCGCCGAATCCATTAATGCCTTCTTCATCGCTTTAATTAAGCCTCCTCACGCACAATACAGATTGTATCTTCCTCCTTCGCGCCCCTCGACGCGTACACCCGGGTCTAGAATGCCTGTGGGTGTTGGATTGAAGTGCATTTCAATTGTCGTCCCATTACTCATTTAGCCTCCTTTTTACGATCGCGATCGGAGAAGAAGACGCGGTCAGCCATTGCCTGTAGCTTCCTTTCATCAGTGAATGTTCCATTCATTTGTCATTTGACCGTTGCTAATATTGGCGAACGGAAAGGACGTCGTTGCTATGAATACCAATGAGGAGGGGGAAATAGGTGGAAAATTCGTCGCATCAAAGAGACGCGCAAACGCTCTTTTTATTTTGATCCAAAGAAAAAATTCTGCTGGGTGGGCTAGCGAGAACGACTGCTTGTTTCAATTGACTTACTTTAGTCGGCTTAAACAAAGAAAATTTGATCAGCTTTATCGGATTTCCCTTCCGGGCGCTATCCCGCGGCTCACCGACAAACACTTCCTCCAGAGGACGAACACGGTTCTATCAAATTGCTCATCGCTTTGCTAATAGCACTTTGCGCACCCACTCGGAGGCCGAATCGTTTCTTCCGGCCGCTAGCCGAATCCAGTCTCACTTTGGTATGGGCAATTCGCCTCGGGAAGCATATGCGACAGGCTGCGACTGGCGCAGTCTCGCTTTGTTGATCGTTTCCTCCAACCAAATTGCCTTGACCACGAGTCCCTCACCCCAACCATTTTTCAGCGGCTCGGTCTCATTTCGCTTGATCTACTTGCGAAAGCTGTCAACAGGACGGCCAAGTATCGTAGACTCGCCACCTTTTTAGAAGCTTACGCATGACTTGAGTTTATGTTTTGGCTTAGCTGAGCAAATGTTCAAGCCTAACCCAAAACCCCTAACTTAATGCCAAGTCAATGCGTTACATAGGCGATGAGTCTGCAAAACTAGGACAATCGAGACGAGTCTTATTAAAATCAATCATATAGGGCGCTTCAGGAAAAACTATTTGCGGATAATATTCGATGGAAGAACTTTGCAATCCGGCTAATATCGTTACACCGCCATGGTGCCCCGATGAATCATCAATGTACGATGCCAGAACGAACAGCTGCTTCGTTGCGCATGACGCAGCTCCTCAGCTGTCCTACTACAACGACCACGACAGCTACAATCGGCTCATCTATGGTGTCATCTACCCTGTTCTGGTCGCCATCGTTACCGCCACTAATAGCATCGTCGTCGCCGTATTATTCGCCAACAGAAATGTCTGTCCGCCAGTTTCACTTTGGTGAAAGCATTTTCTTGCTGGTGTTACTTTCAGAAAACATCAACTAATTTCTTGCTGATGATGATGACACTATCGGCGCTGGTGGCGAGTCTGATTCCCTTACCATTCACATTGTGGTATTTCACGCTGGAACACAAGTTGGACTGGAACCAGCCTCTATGGCTGTGCTACGTGCATCGATTCTCTATGGTCGTACTTCCACCTACAGCCAACATTATCACCACTCTAATGGCAGTATTGCTCGCAGCACAAAGGTTCTTTCTTACGTTTAGCAAACGAGGGGGCGCACACCTAACATGTACCCTGTCAGTAAATTATGGATCCAAAAAAGTAAACAAGTATCAGGAACTTCCTCATGGGGATATTCATTTTTCTTAAAATCAGTGTCAATTATGACATGAAAAATACCTTTCTGACACTGATTCTGCCGACTTTAGAGCTGACGATCAGAATTCTTTGTATATTATTAAAAATTTAGTAGAATATGATCGTCTAATTTCTGACACTGCCTCGAAATTACTTGCTGATCCTGACTCCGGTATCGGGCCAGAAAGGAAACTTGCTGAAGTCATAACAAATATTAATCCGGAAAAGTTACCTCTAATCAGTAAATTAATTACAGATTCATCGTGGTCAAGTATCCTCTGCAGTCTCTTCAGTGGTGCACGAAAAATACATTATACAGAGCGGTGCTGGTCTGTTGCGCATTTCCTTGCATGTGGACAGTATTTCATGCAATCGAGGAGAAACGCACGATACACCACAGCTGCGAGCTTTGGTCGGATGAAGGAACTGCGCAATTCCGCTGGCGTTCTACTTGCGTCGTCGGTTACACGGATGTCGTTCATTGGATCGGAATCGACAACTGGATCAATAGCCTGCAATTGTTCCGCGTCGGCGTCTTCATGGTCGCACCTTGTCTCATTCTCCTCGTTCTCAATGTACTGCTCATCCACGGGATCCGTTCCGCCAAGTCCCTTCTTCAGTGAGCTCGTTCTGTTTCGGCGTTCTTTTCTTTAGTGGCGATGCGCATAGTGAAGGATTAATCGTATCATTTCATATCGTTCATTATCCCACTTTTGCGCACAGTACTAAAATTCCCACGTGAAGAAGAGTGAATTGGAACATAGCTGAGAGCTACCGCGCTGGGTCTCGTATATAATTTTTTTGTCAATTCATCTTAAAATATTCATACATTTTGTTGTTTTCTTCGATGATTTCTCAATAGATGAATTAGGTATCATCAATCGACGATCCTTCTGTAATCGTCAAATCAGAAATTCTTGCGTACAAAAGAACATGATATCATAAATTAATAATATGATATCATCATTAACTAACCGTAAAATGATACGAAGCTCGTATGATAGGACATGATTTTATGACAATCATACCATTGATCCTTCATTGGGGCCAAATTCAGGAGACAGCGACATCAACGACGTCAACCGAGCGCCACCAGCAGTCGCACAACCTCGACCATGCTGACAGTGATCATCTCGCTGTTCCTGCTCGCCAACGTACCTACAGCGATAACGATAGTTCTGCTGTGCATCGCTTTCACGCTAAACTTACACGACAAATGGACCATCTTCCCGTTCCTTATTCAGTCGCTTCCCATCTGCAATCTGATCGTGATTGCAACTTATCCCTTCAACTTGGCTGTGTATATGCTCATGTCTCATCAGTTTCGTCGCACTCTTCTGGATCTGCTTCGCTGTCGAGCTCAATTCGGCTCGGCTGTCACCAGGGATACATCCGCAATGACCATACGCGGCAGTCGAAGTACCCCACGCCACGGTTCGACATCTTCACAGCTCAACAACGCTTGCCATCGTTTTTCGTGCAGCAAAGAAACGCAGTCGCTCCTTCGATCGTCTTGGATGCAACGCTCGCGATCCGAATCGCACACGTTGTCGCCACTTTACTGCCCCATAACGCGACGGAGTCACGTTGGAAGCATTTCTTGACGATCATCGCCTCGCAGATGCACTCAAATCGGGAAATATGATTGGTTCTTTGTGATTCCCTCGGTACATTGCTTTACAGAGATGTACATAGAGACCCAGATATGAGAGATTTACCAAAGGCTCTGCATTCTTTTACATCCGGAGTTAATTGCACCAAAGTTGCGTGAACAAACGAGTAAAAGGAAGTGATGCGGAGAGGAAAATATACGGAACGTTTTAAAACAGACGACCAANTTACATCCGGAGTTAATTGCACCAAAGTTGCGTGAACAAACGAGTAAAAGGAAGTGATGCCGAGAGGAAAATATACGGAAAGTTTTAAAACAGACGGCTAAAACGGCCAGCTGTCAACGCGTGTCGGGTAGTAATCGCACTTCTAATCCGCGCTAGTCAGTGCATGTTAGACGTTGGTCTACGAATAAACAGAGTGAGTCGTAAGGAGGTAAGTGCCCCAAGCAGGTAAGCCGCCGTAGTAGTAGCGCGAGAGTTGGCGATGCGAGAGGATGGGGAACGTGGGCGGGCGTAGCTGTTTCAAGAAGGCCGAAGGCGAATCCAACGTCCTGGTCATCAGCTCGACCGCTTCCCACTCCAACTTTTGGTGGGATGGCAGCCACGTGCAGAAATCGTGGCATTTCGTCCGCCAGCAACGTGCCGAAGAGTCGCCAGACCTTTCAAGTGAAGAACACGTGTACGAATCGATGTCCGACCGATCGACTAACGAAGACATGGCCACGCAGACATCCATCTGCGACGACCCCTTCGCCGACTACTCTCTTCCAGGAATCGATCATCTCTACAGCGAAATTCGGAAATATGTTCCTGAAAACAGAGACGATGCTGAAGTTTACGAGTCGGTGCCCGCCACACTTTGCCGACCTAATGGGCCCAATGTGTACAATCCGGCGGAGATTGACGAGTTTCAGCAGTTCTACGCCGAATACAACAATTACATGTCAGTTGTTCGACTGACAAAGATTTCCAAAGATGTCAGCTCTATGCTATCGGATCTGCAGTTTGATCGAATCCGAGTGAACCAAGTAGTCGACGAAGTTCGTCAGCTAACTCGACGGGTACGCTACCTCACGATTCGTTATAGAATTCATCATATGCGTTTCAGCTGAACGCGCTCGAATCAACCAAAAAAGAGTTGATCGACGTCGTACATCAACACGAACTGATGTCTTCCACCAACACGAACTTTGATCGCCTTCCTTGCTCGTGTCACCGAAATTGTGCATAACTTTCACTTGTTCTTCTCTATCGCTGTCTGCGTGTTGTGCTGTCGTTGAAGGCCGTGGAGTCTCAACACGACCAGGACGGATGAACGGTTTTCTGCATACCTACTGTATTTTGAGAGGAAAACAACCGAGTGATGTCAAATGAAGTCAGAACCGTCTGGCTAGCTTGAGTGCCAATAAGAAAGTTATTTTGACGGTGTTTATGATACGGACGAAAATAACGGACAAAGCGACAAAGTAATTGCTCGTTGAAATGCCGAAGGGAGGGCGATTGCTGAGCGCATTCGGACGCGCGGCAACGGTCGGCGTTCGATATTACCGCGCCGCCGTCCTGAACGAATTCGGCAAGCCATTGAAAGTTGTCGAGCAGTCCAAAGAGCTGTCTGCGCATAGCAACGAGGTGGTGGTCGCGGTCGACAGCGCCGGTGTCAATCATGCAGACGTGCGCATGGTGCGTGGATTGCATCATCTGAAGCCGCAGATGCCGTTTGTTCCTGGTAAAGCGCTGTTTGTTTTATGATAATGGACCAGTAATGATGTAATCGTTTTTTGAAGTTAAATAACTCTTGGCAATATTCGGTGCTATGCTTCACAATGAACTATAGTGCTACATACCTTATGACCAGCTTAGAATTCGATTGTGTAACTGTTGAAATGCAAACTAATGACACGAACTAATGACTATAGGCTTCGAACTTGCTGGAACGGTCAGCAGGGTGGGCAAGGGTGTCAAGAAGTTGAAGGAAGGAGATCGCGTGCTGGCATTAAGAACGCACGGCATCGGAGCCTTCGCGTCGCAGTGCATCGTCAGCGAAAATGTTTGTAATTACACTGCTTTCTTCCTTAAACACCTATTTCACGTTCACACTTTCAGGAATTGTATCCTATACCGTATTCGATGGACTTTGAGACCGCCGCCAGTCTACCGGCAGCCTACGGCAGCGCGGTGCTAGCGTTGCAGCACATCTCTAAAATGAAAATTGGGTACGTTGTTAAAGGACAGTCGCGGTCATGACTAGTTCTAGCGAATGAACCATAAATTTTTACTGGCTGTGAACGATTAGGCTGTTTAGTGGCAACTTTACTACAGTTTAAATTTATATGATTCGTGGCCAGTTTGTCATGCGCAGCTAAAAGTGATATACGATACGTTCTCAAAGGCAGGAGTGAACAAAGTTCTGCTTAAATCCAACAATGTTTGTTGCTTAATGCGTCACGACCTTCAGGAACTATGTGCTCATTCTAACTGCGCAAGGCTCGACGGGCTTGGCCGCCATCGACCTGGCGCAGAACGTCTTCAAGATGCAGGTGAGAAGATATGCGTCAAGCGTGACTGAGAGGTGGAAATGAGACGTTGCTGTTTTGAGGTGATTGCGGCGTGCGCAAACGAAAAGGAGTGCGCCGCGGTGCGACCCATGGGCGTTCTCATGACAGGCGAATATACCAACGACCAATTCGTCAAGAACGTCCATAAAGCCACTTTTAATAAGGGTGTCGACGCCGTCATTGACACAGTTGGTGGCAAAGGTTTTGACACCGCCTTGAAATGGTATTCTTTTTCTCTTTCCCGTGTCCATTTCACGCAATGACGATGGAGCATTTCAGTCTCAAGCCAGGCGGTCACTATTTGACTTTGGGTTTTTCTTCGAACGAAGTCCCTAGCGTATCCTTGCTCGATCTGCATCGCCTCAGAGCGACAGTGTCAGGTTGGTAATTTTTTCAGATACTATATTTCAGCAAATAGCTGCCCTTGGTGGATAGTATATCGTATAATAGGTCTGGATTTGGGAATCCACGAAATTCGGATATTCTTATAACATTGATCCTCAAATTCTCAACTATACGACTGAATGGCAAACTCGGAAATTGGAGGAGGTACTGAGGGTTTCTGTCCCTGAATAATCGTATTGGTTTCCTATCCGAGTACTATGAAAGAGTCACTTGAGCGTCTATTTTACAGGAATATGGCTCGGCGGATTGGCGCAGGACGATCCAGATCAATTTTCTAGCATCCTGGAAACGATCATTGGATGGTACGATGAGAAATACATTACGCCCCAAATAAGGGCAAAGTACTTGCTGGATGACATCAACAAATGCATGGATGACGCCGCTCAACAGTTTGCCATCGGTAAAGTAGTGCTGGTTACACGCGAAGGTGCCACCGAAGCCGATTTGGCAGCTGGTGATTGAGTTTTGTTTGCTGTGTCTTCCTCTCGATGAAGTCAATATTTGTGTACGATTTGAATTACGCCGCTTAAATTGATTAAAATTCTTTGTGCCCCATAAATTCGCTTAAATGTCAGTGTTTCAAATACAAGGCATCAAACAGCACTGCAGTCAATTTTCGACATCATTTTTGAAACTCTTTTTTCGGGCTTTGGTCAAAGCTATAGCATCATTCGAGACGTGATGATTAAAAGCAGAGGAATGTGCGTCATATTTCATTTTGCGTTTCGGCGTTGACTGGCGCATGTTCCTCTATAAACTGACATGTCGACGACTCATCCAGTATATGAGACGATAGCAGTAACATCTGCATCTGCTTTTATTCACAAAACTTTTCTATACTCCATTTCTTCGTCGTCAACAAGAAAGCAATGTTAAAGACTCGCAACACCAAGATTCAAGCGAGAAATTCAATTAGTACTATCCCTGGTAACTTAGTCTGTATTGTTAAACTGGATTTCACAACGATAGTTGCGCGATGAAACTGGATGCTAATGTATTCCTTTCGGCGCTTGTTAATGACGAAGAAATTTTGAGTATATCTTAACAAATATCGATACAGTAACTTCTTCAATACGGAAATTATGAGGTTTGTTACTACAGGTCGTTTTCATTGGGATTAACGGTATAGCGGACGTATCGCATATAGTAGACGAGCACAGCTCCGACGATGAGGCAGAGGAGAACGATGCCGGCGATGACGGCGATAAGGATGCCAGTCGAAGGGGATTGCGCTTGGACAGTCGCCAGAGTGGATGGCGGGTCCGTAGGCGGGACGGTGATGTTGGTGGGTTGGTTGTTCTGATCGACTGACAGTGTGAAATTGTTGCTGTCTCCAGTGCCTCGAACTGATGCATAGAGGGGGATTAAGGTCCAGTTATTGGCAGCGATCACTTGATTGATGACACTTTGGTCAATGCCGCCCATCAGTTGATCGCGCCCCAAGAAGAGCTGGCCTTCGGCGTCGGCCGTCACATTGATGGCGTAGTCGTAACGAGCTTCGTCCGGCTGCGATACCGTGTTCGACAGGTACAGCGTCACGGCTCCTTCGGTCAGATTCACACGGTATGTCGCCCCCGTCGTGCTGTTCAGCTGCATGTGAAAGTACAAATACTGATCTCTCTGTAGACGGCCGGCGATTCCCGTATCGCCGGGGGCCAGCAAGGCGTTCGACTGACACGTCTGCGCTAGCAGCTCTGCCGGAAAACCTAGAGAGACAGACAATGGCGTTAGCTGTGTGTGTGCAGTCGAACTTAGGCTCTACCTTTCACCAATGCTGCGAAATTGCTGAGTAGAAACGTTCGCATGCATTTCGGCTCGGAAGCCGCGTATGTCAACTCTTTCTCGTCGGCGTCTGCGATGCCAATTGTCAGCAGCACGATCCCCGCTTGTTTAGCCATGTCGGCGGCTACCTTCGTTCGATTGGCGAATGATGACATGCCATCTGTAAAAGTAATTGGTATAGCGTGACAGCGGCCCAGTTTCATAACACGAACTTTTCTTGAAGTCGCGCTTGACGCCAAATTAAATTATATCCCTTAACTAAGACTTAAGATACAGTAAGCCGTATGAAACCCGTTTATTGCAGGCTTGGATTCGGAAGACTTTCGCCGACACAAATGGCCGCCCGTTGCCGATCGGAGAGGTGCTACCATCCGGACAAAGGACATAGACACCGATTTGAGCATAAGATGACGACCTTTTTATCAAAAAAACAGATCGCCGAAAATTATCTACTCCCCCTGTATATGAAAAACTCTGCCATCCCCCACAATCGAAACGTTCAAAATAGCAGTCCCTGGCAGTGCCTTTTTGGTGGGAGGGAGATGCTACAGCTCACTACTCACGTCTGATTGCGGGGTTTTCTCCGATGTTGGTTTCGAGGCGGGGGGAGGGGGTCAAACTCAAGGGTTAACCGAATCCAACCCAAAGTGACTGTGAAAGTAACAAGACCTGTGATGAGAATGGCAACTCTGGGAAAACCCCGAGAGGCGTCCCGCATGCCGGACTCTGGAGTGAAGCTGCGAGTGACGGCGTTGACGAGCGCCAAGTCGGTGCGCGTGTCGCCTTGTACGTAGGGGAGAACATTGATGAGGCGCTGGAGGGTGCTGATGTTATGATAGGCGTTGAATGTGATGAGCGATGCAGCGCCGTCGTTGAACACGTCGACGGCGAACTTGTACGCATCCTCCCCAATCGGGAACTGATCAATGATCGAAATGACAAAGTCTTGCATGATCCGCCAGTTCGGCGCCGTGATGCTTCCCGACGAGTCCATCAGAAACAACACGTCCGCTCCCACCGACCGACACACGTTCGGCATCAGCGCAACTTGTTCGATAAACACCTACAATAGCCACTGTTATGCTAATTGGAAAGTCGGCTACACAGCCGTTGACCGACGAAAGATCGCGGTCATCGAACTGTTTATGTTCACTCTTTTTTTTCCAATTGTCATTAAGTGCGCGAATGTGAGAAAATTTGATAAATAACGTTACTGCCATTACGATAGAATGTCCAACGTTCATTGTTTAAAGTGACGCAACCGATTTTAACATAGTGCGCTGGTTAACACACCGCCGGTAGTGGTGCGAGTTTTAATAATAGCGAAAAAATGTACCTGTTCAGAAACATTCCTTTCAGGTGCGAAATATTGCCGCCACAGCTGCGCTTGCTGCTCAACTTCGTAAGGAATGGTCAGGTTGAGCGATTCAATAAACATACGCTCTGCGATCGCCGCTTCAATCGGTACCAGTATCGCTCCATTGCGCCATTCCAACTTCTGGTAATCGATTCCGAATTCACTTTTAATGTCCGCCAAAATTTGACTGTATCGATTGTTGAACCACGCCGGATTCTTGGTTCTATTGAACGCCTCTTCGGACATACCCCACAAACCATTGATATTTTGGACAAACGTGGCTGGATCGTTGCCGAACGAGGTGGTGACCCAAGAGAGTCGGCGCATCAGCTGTCGATCGTTAGAGAAGATGCAAGAATCCTGCAGCTCACGGATGGCCGCATGCGTCACCGCTTGACCGTAGGCGCCAGTAAGGGTTATACCATCGAACTGACCACTAGTCGATCGAATCAAACAGAAAACTGCTAACAAGAAGACCGACATTGTCGCGCGTTACATCAGAATAAATGATCTGCAGCCGCCGTCGTCACTTGACGAAGCAACGAAACTCGTGGAGGAAACAATTTCAATAAAACGGTCGTCCCGTCTCATGTTCCCGATCGACACGGCCATGACAAACAATCCTTCGCGCTGGCCTGCTTTAGTCCTGGTGCGGGTTTTGAATGTTCACAAGCGTCATAACTCGTGAGGATCTCTCGATTTATTTTCAATTAATCTGATTGTGTTTTCAACAACAAGAAGAAATAACGCAGTTTATTTTAAGCTCAACAAAAACCTTGTTGAGGTGAATCACCACTGATGTCAACTGCTCAGCAGTTAAAATGTAAGTACATGTAAGCATACGTTTTTATCAGCTTCCGTGATGTTACTCGAAATAAAGCGGTATTTACAGTACACAAGCAGACCGGTTAATCGAAGTTTTACTCGGATAGAACTTTGCTTGCCTACTGGTTACCAGCAGTTCAGTAAACGGCTGTTCAAAGAGAAAAGCCATTTCCGTGCATATGTGGCCACGACGCTGTAGATATGAATAAGATTGACTCCCACTAACTGGCAAATAGAGAACTTGCTCGTATGGATGGATTCGGTAAACCGATCCCAATCGGCTTCAGCGCTCTAGGACCAAACTCATATAGCAATGACGCGTTTCATTATCGTGTACTTTTAAGCCGAGACGCTCAGATGAAAATTAAGACTATGAATAGTTTCTAATGAGAAAATTACATTACTTGTACGAATGCAGAAATGTAGCGCTTAGCCTAAATCGCGACAAACACTCTTTAATCCAGTCCAACCTTGCTCAAATACTCTCATCAGCGCTTTTCTTGCGACTGAATTAACGAGTTATAGTTGGACCGAATGGAATCAAGTTGACGAGCTTTGTCGCGGTTTAGATTAAGCGCCACATCTTTACATTCGCACGAGCGCTGCAATTTCCTCATTGAAAACTATTCATAGTCCTAATTTCTCTCTAAGCATCTAGGGTTAATCATACAATAATGTCACACGAAGGTTAGGATTTGAACGACAGTGATTGCTAGCGTATGCTGGCACATGTAGCATTTTTACATTTTAACCAGTGCTCAAGCAAGAAAAAGATGAACGGAGTTGAAAATTATGCCCTAAAATTAAAGACCCAATCCTGGTAAAGCTAACAGAGGTCGCTGTACAATTAACGAGATTCCGATAGATTGCAGCTTTGAAATAAGCCAGTGAGAGATAGGAGTGCCTCGTTCACCGCCGGCCTGGATTTCCAAGGCGGTACAATCGTCGGCAAACGACCCCCGACTTTCGTACAAGTACAGAAAGCCTTCTTCGTCGAGTTCGCGGCACGACTGGACGTAAAGCGCTCGCAAAGAACAGGCCGTTGTCGCCATCGCCTTTAGCGTCTCGTTGCTCACACTCGTGAACTGGATGTTTAGCACTTGTAGGTCGCGACAGTTTTTCAATAGCATGATCACTCCTGAAATGCTCCCATTTGAAACTGAACACATCATATGAGGCAATTGTTACCTTGATCCGTGACTCCCGTGCAACTGAGCGACACTTCGAGCAGCTTTCGGCATCTCGACGCCAAGTAGCACACGCCCTGGTCGGTGACGGCGCAGTTGGATGCGCCCAAATTGATGAGTGTTCCGTTGCGGGCGATGCGAGCCAGGATGCCGTCTCCAAAACGATTGCTCGGGCCCACCCATAGAGTCTCAATCGCGCGAAGATTCTTGAGCGGACGGAAGTCGGTCAGCAAAGTACATTCGTTGATGCGCAGCGATACCAACTGAGGACACTCGTGGCAGATGCTCGACAAGTGCTCGTTAGTCAGTTTGCAGCCGTTAACCCACAACACTTTGAGCATGGACAGTCGAGTGATGGCGTTATAGTCGACTATGTTGCGACATTCACTGAGAACGAGACTGTCCAATCGCGGACAGTGCTCGCAAATTATAGTTAGATCCTGCGAGTTCAGTCCGCTCCCCTGCAACTGAAGTCTGCGCAGAGTGCCGCTCTTGATGGCCACCACAAATGGACAGTGGGCCAAATTCAGGCGCTCTAGTCGAAGCGCCGACAGGACTGCATCGAGTTTGGCGCTGAGCACGTCATTACCGACCAAATTCAGTCGATCGTCCTCCAAGAATACGGCAGCCGACAAGTTGACGTTACTAAGATAGCGGAGTCTCATCAGCTGATCCGTAGCAGAACTCTCTAGTATGCAGCTTGTGAACACGGCACTTTTCAGATTGGGACACAGATCGGCGATTAGATGAGCGAGCTCAAGAGTGACAAGCGGGCGAAAGACGTTTCGTCGAGGGGCGAGGATGAGCGTGCGCAGATGAGGACCGATACGGTCGAGGAGGAAGTTCATATAGCGACAGAACCATTTAGGCTGCATCACCGGCTGCGAGTAAGTCAGGTTGTTGTGATGGTAGCTGAGCTCGTGGATGTGTCGCTCCGGCCAAGGGACGTCGTCCAGTGCGAATGCCGTAACGTCGGCGTACGGCATTAGTTCGAACCATTTGCGGCACACAATCTCCAGACGCAGGCGGTCGTGCAACGGCAGCCGCTCTAATATACATCGCATACAGTCGTCAATTATATCATCCATTTCGCTATTTTATTTGTGCTCAGATGAACGAGCAAATAGTGCCTTCTTCGTTTATGCACCTCTTATAAAGGGCGCGGGGACGGCAGAGATTTCTCGAACGTTCCGGCAGTCTCTGGAGCGGCAGCGTCCCGCTGCCCTGTTTACACGTCGGGAGAGTGTGCGCGTGTGCCGGGCGGAGTCCCGCCGATCAGCTGACCGGTCAATCGATTCTTTTACGCGTACCCGCCGCTACTCTGCGTTCTTTGCGAAACATAACTGTGCATGAGGCCGTATTACCTATCGTAAATGACATTCTCAGCCGCTGTTGTCAGAGCGATGAGGTTTGCAATGCAGAGCGTTGCCAAAAAGTGTGGCGCGCTTATTCGTGTAATTGACTCAGCTGGCACGCAACGCAGGATAACCATAAACCGGCATCAAAGATCTCCGAGACACTTCTGTGAAAACCGGCTCGACCGATAACCCACCAGAGCCCCTGCGCGCCGCCATTACGCGACGTCATCCGCTCCAAACATCACACCGCGTCAACATTCTCTATATATTTTTGCGGGCCTGCGTTACACCGATTGCAACTGCGGCTGTTTGCGCGGGAAGTTGGCGTAGAGGAGGCGGAAAACAGTGGTTTCGAGCGATTGAGTGTAAATCGAAGTCTCTTGAAAGAATCATGAGCGACTGAAGGACTTGAAAGTATTCGGCGATGGCCGCCCCATCGTCGGCTTGGAAGTGGAGAAGTTCGGCGGTAGCGTTGAGCATCGGTGCCATCTCGTTCTTCCAAGTGTACCACGACAGCGTGGTTGACAATTTACTGCCAGTTGCGGAGCCTTGGCTCATCGAAAAGTACGGGAGTCTGGGCGCGGCCCACACTGCTTGGAGTATACTCGTCTCCATTCGACAGATTGGCGAGTTCTTCGGCTGCATTCTGAGCATTTTCGCCGACCGTTACGGCCGAAAAATCCCCCTCTTGATCAATGCCGTCTTCATCACTGTTGGTGGCGTACTCTGCGCCGCCGTCATCTATCTTCCTTTCTCCTTATGGCCCGCTATTATTGGCCGGCTGTTGATTGGTTTTGGTGCTGGAATGGCTCAGGTTGTCGGCTCGGCGATGCTTGCCGAAATACCTGCGACCAAAAACCGCGGACGTTTTCTCGGCACTCTCGTAAGTAGACAATGAACCAGTACCATAGTCATTTCATAAAGTTAAGTAATTCATGACGATACTCAGCGCTATGCTTCATAGTGGGCTTAAGCAATGCATAACTTAAGAACAGCTTAGGACACGATTGTGGTACCAGTCCAGTGTCATTTTATTCATTAGGCAACTTCTAACTACAGTCAGCTGTGTTTTTAACGTCGGACAAGGCACGGCCAAAGACCAACGTTATAAACACAGTGACGTTTTAAAGAAAGACATTGTAAAAGCAGTTGACTGTATTTACAAGAGTAATTTTAGACCATGTGGTCATGTGTGGGAGAACTGGGAGGAATGAGCAGTAGTCTTCCGGTGGCTCTTGGAACGCCAGATTTGTGGCCGTGGGCGATGACTGTCGGCACGCTTTTCGCCCCCATCGCTCTACTCATTCTCATGTGCGCCCCCGACTCCCCGCGCTATCTGCTGGACAACGGGCGCAGGGAGGAAGCGAGAGTTGCGCTGAAATTCTACCAGTCGTCTGAGGATTGGAAGGACTGCGTTGAGGATGTGGAAACCGAGCGATCAGCGATGGACAGCGGAGAGAAATACAGACCATGGGGGCTCCACCAAATTTTGGATCGCTTCAAAGACCGCCGTTTTATATACCCAATGGTGCTTGCCAGTATTCTCGAAGGCTTTGCTCACGTGGATGACTGGGTGAGTTGAGCGCGAGAGCCACACGTTTATTAGGATTAAGTAGTACAACAATTTAGGTGTGGTTGTCCTACTCGACCAAAGTATTTCTGCTGTCGGGGGTGAGGGAAGACAGGGCGCCATACGCCTCGCTGTTCATGTCGATACCTCAAGCAATCGTTGCGATCGTGGCCGCCATGGTATTGGACCGTTTCTCCCGACGGGACATTATGATCATTCCGACGCTCGGCAGCGCACTCTGCGCCGCGGCGGCGATCATCTGCGTTTCTTTGCCATCTACTCTGGGATTTACCAGCGCAACGAATAGCATAGTATTGCTAGCGACTATAGATTTGGTCATGGCGACGCTGGCAAGTGAGGGCATTTACGCCGTGGTGCCCGAGCTGTTCGGTCAGCGTGACCGCGTGTTGGGCACCGCTTTGGCTGGCGCCACGCAGAACCTCACCGGCTCACTTATAACAATGGTTGTGCTGAAATTGGTGATGACCGTTGGCTGCGCTTACACACTCGCGCCTTTCGTCGTCATCAACATTTGCTACGCTATATTCATCTGGGTGAAGGTACCCGAAACGCGCGGCAAGGATTTCTCCGTAAGTTTTGTCGCCAACAACAGTTTCTCATACCGTAATAAACGCTTACAGGAGATTGTTCAAACGCTGCAAGAGGCGGCAGAGAGTTCGTCTGATTCTGATAGTTCGCCTGATACCGAACCACTGATAGCGGACGACGAGCGAACTCCATTGACCACTGCCAGTGACCAATACGGCACGATCTCATCGGGTCTTCCATAAACTCTCAGTCAATGTTTTTTCATCGACAGAGCTGTCAAAGACGCAGTGCTTAATTATTATTATTGCCATTCGAATAAAATCGACAAAACTAATATGCGATAATCAATTTCTTAAATGGATTATTAGCGGATGTCGAGCGAAGCATACTTGATAAAGCTGAGAGACGAGGGTTGGCGCGTCGGGTGTGCGGGCAAAGCGATCGATTAAGCGGGACGGATGCATCGGAAGAGAGTGGCGCAGGTCGACGAGATCGATCAGCGGTCTATTGGGTACATGTCGAGCTACTCGCGCGGTCGACGTCTGTGACTCACAGACGCACTGTCAACAATGCACGCTGGACTAGGAAAGACGCGTGTAGCGAGGCCGAGCGAGTAACACTCCGTCAGTCGTCCGTCAGTCGCCGGCGCGAGTCGCCCAGTCGACAATGTACTTCTCGTCCGGATTGCTCATTTACATCCTCTACAACTGCCTTTTCGTCCTCGTCGGCCTCAGCTGCTGGCACGTCCTCTTTCCCAGAAATGTCAGCGCATTAGCTGTCGTAATCCGTCTTTGCGGCAGAATTAGCCGTTATCTAATAAGCTCTCCTTTTTTATATACCATTGCCACTTAAATAAGGACACTTGACAAACTCAAGGAGGACATTTTGCAAATCAAAGAAATAATTTTCAATATTGCTTTGACTTTGAAAATGCTCTTTTTCATGTTTAGTATCTTTCTTAAATAGTATTTCTATACAATTAATTATCAGAGGCGGCAACTGACACCGCTTCCAGGGGCTTCTACCCTGCTTGTGTGCGCATGTTTTTTTTAATGAAAATGAGTTTTACGTTGTTCTTTTTACTCAATGCATAATATATGCGAACAAAAAACAAACAATTAATAATAACAATTAATAGTAACAAAAATAGCTCATGTATAACCGTTTCCCACTGCAGAAATACGCCACACCACCTTCAAGTCCAGCGAAGCGCGCTTCGGGGGCTGCGGACGACGCCGCCAGCAGGAATTTTGCTGCGTCGAATACTTATCTGCGACCTCAATAATTGACGAAGATATTGCAACATTGACAGTGTATAATTTGAAGGAATCACGGGTACAAGTTGTTGACTAAACAGAGTGCCGTCATTAATAAGCAATAGTGGCATTAATAGCAATAATGAGTATCGATTAATCAGCCGCATAGATGCCGCGCAGTTCGTTGATAACGGCAACCAAGTGTTCGTTGTGTCCAAACCTGTCCATTTCTTCCATTACCCTGTGATGTAAACGTCAGTTACTTTATCGCGACTGCCTGGTAAAAGTAAACATACTGTTTGTCGAGAGTACGTAGCACGTCGCGGGTATACTTAAACGAGCCGGATCGTTCGAGCAACTCGACACAGTAGCGTTTCACTTCGAATTCCGTCGGTTTCTGACGAATAATATCTGTAACAAACAACTGCGGTCGACCCGTGAAAAAATAATTTTTCTGAGCAACGCAAAGAAGTGCGTTCTCTATAAACAATAATGAATTATTAATACTATATATGGGGCTGATGAATTAGTAGCATTAATGATGACTGGTTATCGTGTTATGGCAATTAACACGAGCAGATGCGAGGGCGCGAGGGGCGTCGATGCGAGACATCGCGAGCAACATTCCTACCAACAGAACGTACGAACCGATTCTCTTTCCGACGATAGACCAAAATGTCTCTTTCTCACTACTATCTTAGGTATTACATCCCCATCAACGTATAATGGTTGGAAGAAATGTATTTTAACCATCCATAAAAACAACACAGTAAAAACGGTGCCGGTTGGCGCTGACTCTGCGACATGCATAATTCAGGCCAAACGGATTAGGGGATCCGGGTCACGCCTACCCCCACAAATCTTCGGTGCGCCGTTAGCCGACCGTTTCCGCCCAAACTGTGAACATTGGCACTTCTTGCCTTTGCTAATCATAAATCACTTTTACTACCAGAACACAATAGAAATCTTCTGCGAGTCGACTTTTGCAAAACCACTATTACCTTTGTAAGCCAATATTTTTGCCTCTTCGACTTTAAGAAACGTAAGTTCTGCCAATGACGCCAAGGAAACGGATAGAGTAGAGTTGCACTGGTGAAACAGTTCTAGCCTAATTTATATGCATTACGACAAGAATGTTATAACATAAATCTGAACTTATTAATGCTTCTTCGTCAAATCTGTCAGAATTATTACACCAGTGCAACCAGATCATGTGTCTCAAGGTCCCATTTCAAGAATATTGCTCAGCATAGGCAAAAAGGCTCACTAAAATGGACAGGTTCCGCAGAGTACGGTGGTGTTTACGCACGCGTGTTTACAGAAAAAATCACTCACTGATCACTTGACCGTCGGTGGAATCGTTCTGGATCGCGTGGATGATGGGAAAAGAGAATTTGCCCTCGGTCAGATCTTCGGCGTAGCTCTTCTTCTCGGCGTAATCAGCACTGCACAAACTGGCGTAGTCATCGCTGAAATAGAGAGCGGATCTCACACAGTGCAGTCGCAATGGTCGATTAAGATTCGTTTGAGCAGTCACTCAGCTTATTGTTCGCCTGCCGAACGGTTGCGTTCCGACCGCTCTCTTGCATTAGTGAATTGTTAGGACGTTGGTAGGTGAATAAGTACAGAGAAACCAGGATAAGTGCACAGATTTTCGACTCTTTTCCATGCCCCGAACTTTTTTCGTCCTATGTTTTGTACATAATCAAAATCCGGATAAGTGCACAAAATTTTATTGCCGGATCGATGTGCACTTATCCGGGTTTCACTGTACAAAACTGTTAATATCGGTACATGAAGGACCGGCCAAAATTAATGGTATAAACGAAATATCGTTATAAACAAATTCAATTGTCCACCCCGTTGAGCCCTAACAGTACTGACACCTAACACCTGCGAAAGAACTGGGAATACAATAGCAACTAGGAAGAGCAGATAAGAAGCGAGAGGAGACGAACCGAATTTGAAAGAGCAGGCCGAGCGTGTCGATGAGCGGCTTGAAGTTCCCCTTGTTCGTGCTGAACAGCTGCATCAATCGCACCGCCAATCCGAACAGTCCACCCGTTTCTTCAACATCGTATATTAAAACATTGCATATAATCCCACTGTTTCACTAACTTTGCATCACCATCTCTTCGTAATCCTTCCTACTGGGACAAGTCAGCGTATCTCGCCAGTAGAGCTCTTTTCCCTGACCGCGATGCAGCTCGAGCAGCTGCTCTGAAACAGTCATTAATAGTGCTATATAGACGTGGACATGGTTTGAACTTTAGGGGGTCGGCTTGGAATATATACCATTTCCACTTTAATAAGGACATTCTCCAAACCAAGTCGGACACTTTCCCAATCAAACAGGACACTCCCTAATTCAAAAAACTTTTTTATAGATAAATTAATACCTAAAATGTCCTTTTTGAATTGGAAAGTGTCAGACTTGGTTCGGAAAATTTCCTAATTAAAGTGGAATTGATATAAACACCTGAGACCTCTTAATGGCTATCCCAGTTAGCGATCCCAGGCCGCCCGAAGCCAATTGATATGAAACTCCTCTGAGGAATGTATCCCCAAGCACCCTCAAATACCCCATATCTATCGCTTTACAAGCGCAGAAGTACAAACCGGTAAAGATGGAAGTGGCATCTGGATGGCCGAGTTCAAAGCACTTTTGGAGCGCCAGGAAATAGACATAGTTGGCAGCGTTGATCGTTTGAGGAATGCCGTATATGCTGTGAGAGACGGGAAGGCCTCGTCGTAGAATTGAACTGTCTTCAATGTCATCGATCCTGAAACAGGGAGCATACCAATAGATGCTGCACAGGTCGGCCAATCGACAGAGGAAACTTACATGAGGCTCGCATTATGGAGCATTTGAACAATTTCCGAAATCAGCATCAATTTGTCTTTAGGCACGTTGAGCCAAATGTTAAAAGCGGTAGCCAATTTGGAGCGAATATGCTTGCCGGGCATTTGGCAGATGTACGCATAGGGGGCGAGCAGAACGCGTTCAATCTCGTCTGTCGACATCTCCTCGCGTCCATCGCTCCCTTTGCTGCAGCAGCCGTTCGTCGCTGACGCCATCTTTCTTCCTCAAATACGAACCAACTCGTTCGCGCAACATTTAAAATCTCTGACAAAGGTAACACAATCGAGTGTTCGATGGGTACGATCAAATAATTCAGTTGGCAATCGATTCCATAGAAAATTTATCGAGCATAACAACGAAAGCAACATCAACAGATAAGAATAGGAGGAGGAAAAACAATCGAGCGCAACTATTTTTTGAGGAACTTTTCGCGGAATTGGTCGTTGCTGAGCTTGGCGGTCTGAGAAGTGACGTCAGTCGGCGGGGCGCTGCCATTGGTAGGGGCTGCGGCATTCGTCGACGGCGTCGAACTCGCTTTCGAAGGCTTTGCTCCCGAAGGCTTCGCTTCCGAAGGCGGCGCTTTCGTCGCCAGCGCTCGAGGTGTCAACTGCAACTTACTGCTGCTGCCCTTGCGAACGGAAGGATCCGCCGCTCTCGGCTGCATTTTGAACGGCGCGCTGGCCTGCTGCTTGCGAGGGGGATTACTGTAAGCAACCGCAAGGTTGCGATCTGAAACGTTTTATTATCACTCCATCCAACAATGCTTCGAAGCTTGTCCTGCAACTGACCGTGAAATGGCGAGCCGTCCGTAGCCAGCAGTGCGCGCTTCGCGTCTTCGTCGTTGGCGTAGTCGACGTAGGCGCAGCCCTTGGACTTGCCCGACTTGTGCACCACGATGCGCACATCCGTCACTTGACCATAGGCGCCGAATAGCTTCTGCAACCGAATTGATTAAGCGAGTTTCGTGGGGATCAGGCATGGAGGCGAGTTTTGATTTTAAAAGATATACACTGCAAGAATTTTTTGCTGCCAAAGTTGGCGTTCTTGCATTGTAAGTTGCCTTGCATTTGCTAATGGGAAATTCGTTTCTACCGGTACTTAGAGGACCGGCAAAAATTATCAATATAAACGAATACAACTGTAAATAGGTTTTCTGTCCGCCCAAAAAGGCAATGCGTGGTGGGAACATTCAATGAGTAAAAAAAGCGTACCTCGATGTCTTCCTTGCTGGCGTCATAGTGAATGTTCCTGACGAAGAGCTTGTTCTTCTCGAGACCCGTGCCAAATTTGAATTCCGCATGCTCGCCTTTCTCGTGGGGTTTGTACTCGGACACGAACATCGGTCGGCCGTCGATCGGCGTGCGGTCGAGCTTGAGGGCGGCGGCCACCTCTTGAGGGGAGGCGAACTCGACGTAACCGTAACCTTTGTGCAGTTTGCCCATGGGACGCTTCACCAGACGCACCTCGACCACATTGCCGGCCGCCGCGAATATTTCACACAGCCTGAAAACACACACATACATAAACGCGCGTCATCGAGACGTCGAAGAATAGAACGAACCGCTCATCCGGCACTTTGAAGTCGAGATTGCTGACAAACACGGTATGACTCGCATCGCCCTTCTTCT
>NIUQ01002630.1:0-21331 GCA_002796945.1 Plectus sambesii
AAAAAAAACTGGTCGGTGAACTGTCCGGTCGGTGAATTGTCCGGTGGGTGCAATACCCCTGTCGGTGAACTGTCAAAATCGGTGAAGTGTCCGCGCCCCCTCTTCTCCTTCGTTGCTACCTATGTCGTGATATTGCTTCAAACTCCAAGGATCATGGAAGAGCAATCAGTGAATGCAACCGTGATTTGAACGATTCGCTTTTCGCGAGAATTTCAGCACTATTGTTGTAGAAATGATATCGAGGATGTATCAGGGCATACCTACCGCCTGGGCCCTCACTTTTAGACTTCTATATCTAAGTTTATAATGTTCATACTGCTACTGTATCTTGTAGTTCAACACTGAGCACATACGTTTATTCGTTCACACCTGAGCGCCTACCGTAGTCCAAGAAGGCAGTGAAGGAGGAACTGGGTGGCGGTTTCTGGGGTGAAGGGAGATGATCTTTTTCCGCCGATTCCACTGTCACGGTTAGAATATGCTGGCATCGGTTCTGTTATACTTGGTAATGCAGAAGAAGTATATAACCGTTAAGTAACTACTGAGCATCTATGTGTATATTGCAATCCATGAATCTGTTTTTTCAATATGCATGAAATTTGACAATGCATTATAAAGTTGGCAATAAGTGCTCAGTGTGTAACGCCGAAATTTGCTAAATATCTTTTATTCTGCGATAAATTACGCGGAGAATAATTAAGGAGATCATAAGAAGCTGTTACGAGAGGAAGAGAGTAAAGGTACAATAGCAAAATCAGAGAGAATTAAGTCAACTGACACGTTTTTCGCACAGTATGGAATTAAATAATGAAACATTGATATTCATGCAGCATGGCAGTTAAATATTCATTCTGTTATCTACATTGAAGTTTTAGGACGCTTTTCCAACCAGCTCTTGATGCCCGGCAGGTTCTCGAATTTCTTAAGGAACGTTTGGATTTCGCTGTGTTTATTCAATGCTTCTGTATACTGCTTGCTCTGCTGCCAGTAGTTGAACGCGTGAAACAGGTGAAAATCAATTTCGGTGGGCTGAAATGACGGAAATATTGATCGTTACTTCTTGAATGCAACAATAACAAGCCAACAACCTTAGATCCGACCAAGAATCCTGATCCGTTTTTCTTCAAAGTCGCAGCGAGGCGCGCCAGGTAAGGTTCGACCGTGTCGTGCTCGAGCGCTTTCACAATTGCTGCCTAAAAGAGCGCGATTTTCTTAGGGTGCATAAATTCATGTCAGAGTCGTCCTTTTACGTTTCCCTCCTCCCAGTGAACCCCACTTAAAGTATTTTGTTTTTCTGTTTTTGTCAAAATTTCCCATTGTAATAATCGTTAAATCTCTTTCGGAATCGGTTGAAAATAGGGAATTCAGCTTAAATAGTCTCACTTCTTTATCAATCAGTGATATATAGAATAGAAGGTTAAGTGATGATAACATTGTAAAACTGAGACTACCGTACTCAAGTACTACTTCAGGACAGTGCTTATTATAACGGGGATCCTGGTTGGTTTTCTAGAGACGCGTACCCACCCATGGAATTTGTGCACCGCACCCTTCTGATTCTAAAGAGTGTTTGTGGCTCGTAATTCGCAGCTTAAATCATAGACTAAGCATTGAGAATCAAGGTAAGTTCTATTGTTCATTTCATTTCTACCTTCTTTTCAGGATCCTGTTCAGTGACTCGCAATTTCTGCTTCACATCGCTCATCGTTTCTATCGCTTCACGCACCTTTGCCGATTCCCAGTCATCTTTGCCATCCAAGCCTGAAAATTTTACACCGTTCATGTGCAAAAACATAGTCATGTGCTCTAATAACAAAGCTTCTCCACATAATAATATGCATAATTTCATTTCGACTCACCAAACTTTTTCGAGAGATAGTGGCTGATTGCCATTGACTGTGAAAGTTCCTCCTTGCCATCAATTTGGAGAACCGGAAGCTGGCCGTTCGGGGTTTCTGTAAAATTTGCATTCCAGTTGAAAGCATAGGGTAACACAATTCTTTTAGTAATGCACATAATTATTTCTACGAATAGAAAAGAGGTGATGAAATTTCAAAAACTGATTCATGCATAGCTAGGGTAAGGGATACGGGCTAGTACCATGTTGCGCTTATTTGAGCCATCCTCTTGGGTTCGCCCTGTTCGCTGTAAAACGAGTAAATGCTAGCCGACGAAGGCAAAAACTAGCTGTGTCTTTCGTTTGCCTGGGCCAAACATATATATTCTGCGGTTCAGTGAATTTTTCTGCTGAATATATTATAAAACTAAGTAATAAAGTTCTGAAATTCCATGTAATAAATTGAATTAAAATTTATTAAAATAAACACTGTCACTTTATTGTGTTTTCTCAGAGAAATGCAGCAGGGTTAATTTCGTTTAGTGGCCGGCGAGTGTGGGGCTTTTAGTGAGTGGGACACATCTGAGGAAATGCATCAATTTTAAGAGAGCAGCTCTGTGGGTAGATGGAACCTCGTCGAGCACGCTGCAAGTTATCGGGCTGAATAAAATTCACTTACTCGGTTTCAGCTCGGCCCATTGTTGACCCTCGATGCGATGGTCTTCGTAGGCAACACCGGCGTAGGCGAACATTAGTCGCATTGGTTCCGCCCTACCCATCAGGTTGAAATAGCTCAGTTTGTACTGTGGCATTTTGAAGTGAAACTAGGTGGAACAACCGAAGTAGAAGAATTATGGACGAGTAAGAGACGCTTGCAACTCGGTACTCAGCGCTGCTTATTGTACTTTGGGTGACAATATTCGCTGGTATTTATAGAGTCGATGGTGTCGTAATCTCCGAAGAAATGATGATATTACGTTTTGCATCGATCTATGCATTGTTGGGTACGCGCGCCACGCCAATGCAAACAAACTTGCTATAACACCTAGCACGATGATAATGCAAACGTCATTGCATAGTCATGTCCGAAGTATTAGAGACTCGGAGAGTGAGAATGCAAAATGCTAGTAATCAGAGCGAATTAGCGTCTTTGCCAGTATTGCTGTGCTCGTACATATACCATTTCAACTTTAATAAGGTCACTTTTTTGATCAAACAGAGCATATTCTAGTTCAAAGAGGGCATTTTCAAAGTCAGAACTATGTTGAGAATGTCCTTACTCAACTAGAATGGCATGTATTGGTGTGATGGGTAGGGGAGCGTGGAGCACATCCCGATTAAGTTACGAGCCGTCCGCGTTAATATTTGTCTCCTAAAGATAAGGGTTTCAGCTCGTGCGCTTCAGCCCGTCCGCCGTCATTCGCGGCTTAGCGAAGTATCTGAGTGACTGATTTATTAATTAATAGCAAGGATAGAATTACTGAATGCGCGCGTCGTTCATTTGCCGTGATAGTTATTATCATTCAGTGTAGCTCTCTGTAAACAACATAAATGGCCGACATGTGATGCTAGCTTTCGTGAACACACATCGACCGACAATGACACTGCTGATTTTGAGTGAATGTCTGATGTTTTGCTACGTTGTGGCGGCATATCGACGATGCACAGCACAAGCAAATGAGCGATAATGATAGTAATTATATAGCGTATTCTTTTGCTGCAGTCAACGTAGTAAAGAGAAAATTTTTATTTGTTGCTAGAAGAATATGCACTGAGTGCGAACAAAGTACATATTTCTACCATAATACTCCTCCGATATGCTTCTTATTTGATTGAACTGCAAACGAAAACGACGAGGCCGCAAAGCGGGAAGCTCGAAATTTTGCCTTTTCGTCGATGTTTAAGCCGATGCCTTCTCCTTGGCTGCAGCTGCAGCCGCCGCAGTCTTTGCGACTGTCTTTGCGGCGGCGGTTTTGGCTGCCGTCTTCGATGCGGCAGCTGTCTTTGCAGCCGCTCCGGCACGCGCGGGGCAAGGACAGTAAGAAGCGTCCTCTCCAGGAGGACCCTGAAAATTGGGATTTATAGTCAGGGTACAGGATTTTCTGCTGAGTAATGGACAGCATATAATCTAAGACCACTTGCCAAGTTGCACAAAATTCAAAATACGTTCTTAATAAACCTTATAGTGAATTTTAAAGACCTTCTGTAAAAGAGGATCCAATAAATCTTATGACTCAGGGGGCGAAGGTACTAACAAGGAATTTGTATAGATGATTATTTTTGTCTTATCAATCCTTTTAGTCCCTACGATTTCGCTACTTTGCAGCAAAGCGCTTCTACTGCAAAAGTGTTCTTTCATTGCAAAAAAACTTACATCTGGTCCGGGGGGTCCAGCTGGACCGGGCTGACCAGCTGGGCCGGGTTCTCCTGGCTGGCCAGGGGATCCTTGACGTCCTTGACCGCCAGGATTTCCATTGCCGCCGGGTGGGCCATTGTTACCCTTAGGTCCAAGTGGGCCGGTGGGTCCTGGTGGTCCGGGTTCACCCTTGCCGCCAGTTGCACCAGGAGAACCGGCTGAACCGGGCTCACCAGGCTTGCCTCCCTCGCCACCATCGCCAGCGTTACCAGGAGCTCCGGGCTGACCGGGCTGTCCGTCTTGGCCTGCAATATTTGCCTTTGAGCTTCAATTTCTAACCCTTTCTAGCAATTACGAACGTCAAATTACGAACGCTTTCAGAGCGTATTTTATTATATCTGTTAAATTTGCAATAATGCAGATTTTTAGAATTGCAAGCGCGGCGCTTAGTCATAAAACGGATATAACTGAAAAATGAACAGTATCACGCTTGTGCATGCACACTATAGCAACTGAGTAATTGCAAAAATTTAAAGAAAAGGAAACTCGACTGATGAGGTTATCAGATATCAATATTATTAACTATTAGAGAAGGCAACACGGCAGTAACGAGTAGAAAATTTTACCGTTGTTTCCTGGGCGACCGAGTTCACCGTTGGGGCCGGCTGGCCCCTGAGGACCTGGGGTACCAGGAGGTCCGGGCGGTCCACCGGGACAGGCGCGGCATTTGCCGTCCGGCGAGGTGGTCACTGGTGGGAAGTTACCAGGAAGACCTGGAGCGCCTTCAGGTCCAGCCAGGCCGGGAGTGCCGTCGACGCCGGGCTCGCCAGCAGTACCGGGTGGGCCTGGTGGGCAGGTGTTCTGCGAGTTGCTGCAAGTTCATCGAGATTATTTCAGTTGCGCGGTAGCTTACAGAAACAAAGATACATTGCCTGGTGACTGACTGGCTATTCAAAATGCTGAACGAATGATTGCTCGCTTCAGTTTTATGAATCTATTACAATTGAGGAATGTTAGAATGCAAGTATAGTAATTTTTCAGAAAAACAGAAATAACCAGAAGCAATTGACAGAGAAACAGTTTTAGCTATGAAACTTTTAGTTTTGAATCGTTATAGTTTCTTTAAACGAACCTAGAGTGAAGCGCTCTTGCGTTTTTACGCTCATTATAGGAGCGCCGATAAATGGAAGACGAGACAAAGTGCAACTAAGTTCAACATGCGCGCGCTCGTATCCATCCGCAATTTTTAGTGAGTCATACACAAAACATCCTCTAAAGGTTTGGTCCTATTTCTGAACCAAGTGACGCTGCGTCACCTTGTTACTTTGTTTCAGCGAGGGATAAACTGATGCCGCTTCACTTTGTTAAGAAATGTAAATAAGCCCTCACCATGCGCACTGTCCAGGCGCCTGACGCTTTTCCCTTCGGGGGATGAACGTGGCGCGAGGCGTGCCGACGGTGAATTGGCGCCAGATGTCCTGCTCAAGTGCCTTGAATGTCGTCATGTCACTCATAAGATCCTCCTCGATCGTGTTCATCTTTCCCACCAGCGCCATCATGAACCACGACGACAAGAACACCGAGCCAATTGAAAGCGCGCATGCCGCGTAGGCGGCCATGTTCGCGGCGCCCATCTGAAAGTGTTACAGTTATCAGAATGTTTACCAAGTAAATTATAAAGGGGAACGTTCGATTGCCATCTTTTCTGCTTGGCTTCTTAACTCTTTGCTCATTTCGAAATGGTTCAATTATTCTCAGTTTATTTGCATTAGGGGCGATTCACTTAAAAGCAAGCTCATAACTTTGTCAAAGCTCTAAACATCAATGAAACAATGACGATAAAACCCCAAGGATATCTGTCTCCTTGGACATAAACAAGAATGCCGCCCTCGCAAATGCCAAGGTTTCAGACAAAAAGAGAGAAAACCAGGAAGAAACCGTCACCTTTCCGTTCGAGTGATGGACTTGGATATCCTTGTGATTAATCGACAAGGGCGCACGAGACTGATTTCTCTTGGAGAAAACGGCAGTTATATCCCACCCTTTCGCCGGAGATTTTTGTCGTCGACTGATTCCGCATAATCGGGGCGGAACACTTCTCCGTTTCCACCGTTCTTTGTTTCAAAAACTTAACAAAACCGACGGACAGACTGTCGTATTGTAATTTTCTATATCCTTGATCTTCCTTTATCTTCGGCGGCCTCGGTGATCGCGCGCGGAAACGCCAAACAGGTTGCTTCGTCATTAACTTTTTCTGTCCTATAAAATGCCTGCAGTGTTTAATCTTGATCTTGGTCAAGTGCAGTTTCCAGTCTTTGTTTAACACAACGTCTAATTTGTACTTTTTTCAATGAAATGATAGTTGAGACATAGTCTGATTGCTTTTGTATCTGACGACGAGCGAGTAACCTTGTGAAAAGACTCTGGTCGTCGGGTAATGATAGAACGATTGGGTTTATCTGCTACTGTTATTTTTAGCCATATGACAGTGTAGGTTGTAAAAGTCTGCCGTTACGACGAATGCTTAACGTATGTAGGAAGTGCTGTAGACTGGTAGTAATGAGGAAATTTTGTGATGCAATTACATATACGAAATTGAAAACGAATAGGGTCTATTGCGCAACTCTCCAAGTTTCAAGATGCGACAGGTCAGTTTTTCGATACCGTATATTAGTTAATATTAGCCCCAGCACCCCGCGGGACAGCCATTATTCTTATCCCATACTGCCAGCTTCCTTTGTAAATATCGCTCATTTTTAATAGCCGAAAAAATTTCCCAATAGCTGTCAAAATCGTGTATATTACAGTATGCCGTAGAATGCATTAAAGCTTTCATTCCATCAATTACAAAAGACACAAATAAGCACCCTGAATTGTGTGCGTAACAATTAAACTGAATCTCGAGCCTGCACAGGTAATCTGTCAGCGTAGATTCAACAAGCAAATGTACATGACAGTAGCACCAAAAGCGATGATAATATTATTCCCATTTAAACATTGAAAATTTCTTGTCTTCATTCGGGCTCGGCGAGTGCTTCCTGTTCTGCTCGATTATTGTGGCGACCAGTTTTGCAGCCAGCATGCCTGGCGCGGCCATCATGTTGCCGAGCACTGGAGCATGATTCGATTTTGGAATGCTTTCTAAACGTTGAAAATTTTCAGGAACATTTCACATATCACTCTGCACTACTGAGCTTCCCACGAAACCGTAAAGGGCTTATAGAACAACCTGTGAAAACCGATGCGCCCTTTATTTCTTTCTCCCTTTTCAGCAACCTGCTCATAAAATCCCATGATACAGACCAATGAATATCCGAACATAAAAGGAATGATTGTAAATAATTCTCGATTGATTTCCCTTAGGCAAAATTTAGAAATCTGTGACAGTATATATTCAAGGCTCATCGTATGCGAAAGCGTGATCGCCTTTGTGAGATCCTCCATAAGTTGAGATATTTTTTAAATCGGATGTTAAGAATTTATCGAAAACTACCAACCTTGAAACGAGAAGAAGTCGGTCGGTTTCTCGTACACAGTACTGCACGCTTTCATAGAATCCATGCTGGAAGTTTTCTCAGGTTCTGTCATCAACAAACGATTGGTTGTGATCTCTCGGAAAACTATAGTATATTTATACGAGTGTTCCTGGTATGTTCAGCAAGTAAACAAACTGCGTCGGTCGCGAAATTGGCGCGGTTTACATCTGCATTTGGCGTCTTGTGACATAAACGTGTTTTGTTGGTCGTGCTACGTAAGAGTCATGCGTTTTCTCGATGTTTGCTTTCGCGAACGGTCCGATCAATATTTTTCTATTTATAGGCAAATATTTTGCAAAAATACGCTGTCATTTTTACTTTGTGTGAATCCTGTTTACAACATTCGCAGATTTAGCATTATTTATAGTCAAAAATTTTGATTGAATTGTTTCCTGCGATCAAAGAGGAAATGACCCAGCAGCGAATTCAAAAAAGCACGACATGAAGGTCGTTGGCTAATTGATATCTCAAAAATCTATCAGTATCGAAGTGACTGAGTAGAAACGCAGCAATTCGTTATTGGCATTTAGTAAATTACTGAAAAACGGTTTGTGAGCAATGTTCGATGATTGTCTATGATATAAGCGAATGAAAAGTGGACCTGATTCCAACGCACATATTTATGATAAAGTAATGGAATCGAGTGATATACGGCTGATCATTATGCATATTTGTTGAAATCTATATCTGTTTTTATGAATTTGTTTAGTATCCAAGAGTATTGAAAAGATTTAAAACATAGTTTCGACCGACTGACTGCTGTTGCGATATGGAAGAGTCCAGCATGGCTTTGAGTTTGAAAATGATTGAATTTGAATCGCCGATGTTGGAATTCGGTCAGCAGTTCGGCAATCTGCCTACTATTTAGGTGGCAATCTGTTTAACAGTTTCCAGTGTATTGCAGTGAAGTATAAACTAATTCCTCAACCACCATGAAATAATTCAAAGACAATACTTCTTATTCCTCATTCAGGGCAGACCCCTGTCGTTGTCTGCGGGTACTGGATTTATCCAAAATACCGCCCAATAATGCTTTACTTTCCTTTCAGTGTTCCAGTTTCCGTCTATGTAACAGATTATAAGGACAGTAGAGTCAAGGTTGTGCTCAGGACACTCTTTTTCTACGACTACATAATCTGGCTCGGAGGCTGGAATGCAGTACTGCATGTAGAGATGACATTTGAGGGTGGTTTTCCAAAATAACTCGATACGTACACGCCGCATTCCCCGATCGGCTGAACTGATTACAATTAATGGATAATTAACGAAAAGTATCTGCGGATTATGGCTCAACATGTATCCCATCGTCACTGGTATATTATTGCGTAAGTAACAAATTTTCAGGTCAATTTTCAGTCATTCTGTATTGAATCCAGTCAGAAAAAACATAGCAACAACAAAAACACAGTCCATCTGATGGACTTAATTAGGGAGTGAGTCGCGTACGTGTATCCCTCAAGCAAAACAACACTGCGTACTGGGTGTTTGATAGAATTCGCTTTTTCCGTTTTACTTCCAAAGCGCTCTTGTGCTCTCAAACGTAAATGAAAAACCGGTAGCGCTCAGGGCTGAACAACAGTCATGCATCATATCCTTAATCTTTTAAAAGGCACCCATTTCACTCGAAGATGTTGGCTGAAAGAACCGGCTGCGAGCGTGCAGTAAATAGAGGGCGCAAAGAGGTGTTGATTGCATGAGAACAAAACGATAAAACCGCAATAAAAAACGAGCACTTCTTTTATTTTTTTAGGGCTAAAAAAACTAAACATTCAGAGACTGCTATAAAAATTATTGATGGCTTGAAGAAGACGTTCCCGGTCGCCTCTACTACGTTCCAGTTCCTCCGTAAAACGGCAGTGCGGGCAAATGTTTTGTTGTTTTCGCATTTATCTTGTGCACAGCTTAAAAAGTTGAGTGATATAAGAGTTATGAAGTTTTGCGTTGTTCGTGCAATTATGGGAGTAAAGAATGTGGCATTAATAGCCTTATTACCAGAAATAATTTTCCTACGCCATTTTGTAATCGACTTCTCTCATTTTTGGGTTCCGTGAGCGGTCGGTTGAGAATTTTTCTCCGCCACCGCAAGTTAGCAGAGTGAGAGAAGCTCCGAAACCCAGAAGCCAGTGCGACAGGCAGGGTTTCGTAGTCGCACCCGTTCCCTCATCCAGTCTTCGTGGCGACACTCAAGGTTCAAGGTCTTGCCCCTGTCGACCGTCTCACCAATCTACAAGACGCGCGCGCCTTACAACATCATCGCATTGACGAGCCTTCGCTGGCGGCGTGGATCAAGCTCATTCGACTCGTTGACAATGATCGAGATCGACTACGTCATTTGCTCACAAGATTTTACCGTCGTCAACGATGTGTGCACCATCGACGCCTCCATCATAAAGCATCCCAGAACGCAGAAGTGACGGGCCGAAGCATGAAGAGTGTCAAAATACGATTGGATTGAAACATTGGGCGCTCCATATGTAATATATTGAAAGGCGAATAAACTCTTAAACTCTTAAAACTCATTTTGTAATCCTGACAAACGCCTTTCCTTCCTATTGAGAGTCATCGCTGCAGAGTTCACTGCGGTGAGTCGCATCAGCAGGGAAGGGTGACTGAAAATCAGAAGTCAATCTTTGTCATCGACAGCGGGAGCTGTATTATACGGCAGAAACCAGAATAACGTTATATGCAGTGCTGTAATACACATGAAGAGTAACAAAATACCACTCGATAGTCATAAACAAAAGGAACTAATAGCCAAAGAACAATTCTCTTTGGTATTGATAGCATATTTTGCCAAATATACTATAATTTTCCAGCGTTAATATATTTTTCCATCTCCTTCAGAAATGACCAGTATGCCAAGCAGAAAACCGCCAATTTTGAGTAAGTCATCAACAGATTTTTTCTTTCACACGGCAGTCTAATTTATTGTACTAACAAGATGAATCCTTCAGTCATTAGTTTAATTCATGAACTATTTCACTGCCCGCTTACAATGAATTATAGTTTTCATTTCAGAACGATTTCGCACCATCAGCCACTTGGTGCTTGAAGACTGGATTCTGTCTGCAGTACTTGGCGTAGTAATGGCTGTGCTGTCGTTTGTAATGGACTATTGCATCGAAGTACTGACAGAATGTAAGTTGATGTCTACATTAGCAATGCTTTCTGGGAGTGCGGCGGGTCGTCCGCTAACTTTTAATTTATCAGCATTATTCTGATCCAAAAAAGTACAGTCAAAATCGGATAAGTGCTCAACGCTTAATTGCACTAACCGTATAAGTGCACAGATTCTCCATACCCCAAATTTTTTCGCCCTATGTTCTTTACATGATCAAAAACCGGATAAGTGCCCAAACTGGACAAGTACAAATTTTTAGTGCATGGTCGCTGTGCACTTATTCAGTTTTGACTGTATAAAGTGTGTATGAGATCAAGGGGTGGATCCGTGGGTTTTCCGGTAAACCTCGTAACGATTTTCGGACATCGGCTCGGCCCGACCCCGCGAACTTAATACTCTAACGTTCATTGACCGTAAATATCATTAACTGATAACTTTTAAGTTCTCATTTTCCGTTTATTATGATGAAAAAATTTCAGGGCGCCTAGAACTGTATTATTTAATTGATAAGGAATCGCTCTTCACTGCGGCTATCATCTGGATATTTTTTTCTCTTGTTTTGGTTCTGGGAGCGACAGTTTTTTGCCACATTGTGGCGCCACAGGCCATTGGTAAGTTTCTCTTTAAAAAATACTTTAATGTTTTTGCTTTGTTCTGCGAGTTATTTCAGTCATCTGAGATATGTAAAATGGAATATTATCGATCAAACAATTAAAACACATTCGCAATTAGGCATTGGTAGATACTGATCAGTTCTGTAAATTGATCACTGTAATGCTAATGTGATAGTCATGATATCATGCTACCTTTTTCTATAGAAATCTACAAAGAGGATTAATTTTGAACAATTCAATGCGTTTCATATAAAGAAACTACCGTTAAACAGTCGAATTGACACGTTTTTAATTCTTCTTCATGATAAAAATATTTTTCACGCCTATTTTTCTTTTTAAGAAATACCTATAAAAATATTATAGCCATACATGCGTCTCATTTCTGTATTTTTGAATCGTTAAAGTTGAGATATGCTAGAGCAAGTGCACATTGTTCATTATAAAATGTAACAATTACTCTCCTTTAGGTTCAGGAATCCCAGAAATGAAGACTATTATTCGTGGAGTCATGTTAAAAGAGTATCTAACGCTGAAAACGTTAGTCTCCAAAATGGTCGGTTTGACTCTTTCGCTTGGAAGCGGCTTACCTATTGGAAAAGAAGTGCGCAAGTGCCATTTTCTTGAGAAAAACATTTTGCTCTCGAGGAGCTTCTAACATAAGCAACGAGAAAAAAGGATACTAATTAGGCTGCTCGTTAAAACAAGTAGCTTAAAATTGCGGCCCCTTCGTTCACGCTCGTCCGAGAGGCACTGACCGCGACAAGGGCGCCGAAATAAGTTTTGAATTTCACTTACCATATTATAAAACGATTGTCTCCTTGTGTCTATTCACGTCGCGGTACAAGGAAACCACTAGCGGTCAGAGCCTATTGGAAAGTGTGAGAGCGGTATGCGCTCGATTCCACGTTCTGAGCCACTTTTGGGCGATTTTTTGGATGCAGATTATAATCCTCTATGCCTTGAACTGTAATGGAAAACAGCCCGTAATGCTCTTATTTTACTCTCAAAGTTTTATCTAATGATTCTCTGCTCAGCAGACATTAACTAAGCAAAATAAAAACAAAAATAAAAGCCATGACACATAACAATAAAACTTTGTACTCAAACATACAAACAGACATCATTACATGCTAATGTAATTTTGACAAATGATTTTTATTGCTAGGGCCCGTTTGTTCACGTTGCATCTGTTGTGGCTACCCTCCTGGCGAAAGCTACCTCTAGCTGTATCGAAGGCCTGCACATCCACGATCTTCGATACGCCGAGATGCTGGCAACGGCGTGTGCCGTTGGAGTCGCTTGCACATTTAGTGCTCCTATTGGAGGTACATTTGTCGTAAAAAGAGCATGGAAATACTACCATGCTTTTTGAGTATGCGGCATATCCTCACGTGTTCAGTGTGCCAAAGTCTTCTGCAATTATCAAAAGATATTCATCAGTCTATTAATTTTAACTTAAATCAAAAGTAGAATACAACTGTATATAAATTGGTCTCCTGATATTATATTGACAGTATCAATTGGAATCGGTCCGTGAATGTGACCAGCAAAATTTGTGTTCAAACCTTAAAGTCGATGGAACATGAATGGAAATTATTTGATTGTTTTAAATTTCAGTTTTAAAAAGCGTGGTTGCAATTTGAAAAAGTTTTCGTTCAATATACTTTGCAGTTAAATTTATAGCTGACTTACATTTTCGTTTTATATATCAATATTATTCGTCGTCGTCTTATACTGTATTTTTTCATGCTAACTTATTTTCCTTGGATTGTGTTCAGTAGCTTTCAATCGTTTCAGGCGTCTTATTTTCGATAGAAGTAACGTCGATTCACTTCGCTGTGAGGAATTACTGGAGAGGATTTTTCGCTGCAGCTTGTAGTACTACTGTATTCAGTTTTTTGCGGCTGCTGTTCCATTCATCCCTCGGTAACTAACGCTTCTCATGAGTGAAGCTAGTGTTGAGATTTTCTGAGGATCGAGGGAATATTTTGATGTTAAAGATATAATTTGATTTATATTTGAGAATTCGAAGCAAGGGGTTAAGTTAGCTACTTTATTTTCTTCATTAGTCTTTTTATAACAGAGTTTTTGTAATGAAGAACACCTCTGCTTGTTGTGTTAATACTAACACATTCCTGTTTTAGCAACAGTCGAAGCGTTCTCACCGACCCACTTTCCTCAAGAATCGTTCATTCCTCAGGAACTGCCGATCTTTGGCTTGCTTGGGTACGAAAAACTGTCGTTCATCAGTCTCTAATTCATGATACTCAGCCATTTCGAAATTTACAATTTATATAGCCTTACTGCGCACTAATGCTGTTAATAGAGCCTTCTTCATCCTATACCAGGCAGAATAGTTTTCGTTCGAGCGATTTCAGTTTTTATTACAAAGCTAGGTCCATTCCCATGGAAGGAACATACTGCAAATCTGTGACGGAGTATTTGACGCAAAATTTACCTTTTTTTCAGAGTCGCTTGTGGCCTGGCAGCGGCATTATTCATAATAGCTCATCGTCATCTCGCACTGTTCTATAAGCACAACGATAACATCAAGAGAATCAACCAAAAGAGGTATTCGCATCGCTTGATTGATACTATAAATATTCTTTCATTCTCTATATATTTTCAGTTATACATTAATACCAATTCTTGTTTCATTCCTCGTGTCAATCACCACATTTCCTGGCGGATATGGTAAACTGATCGTTGGTCGGGTAGGATCTTCATGTTACTATTGATTCTTAGGGACCTTTTTCAAAAAGTTATTGCATTGAAAAAGTTGCAAGCGCGGTAATCTCTCTCGATCAGTTACAATTATTCCCGACTATCTGATCAATCATCGCGCCTGCAGTTTTGTAATTGCAATAGTTTAACGAAACAAGGTCCCAGTTTGATTCATTTGATCGTTATCAATATTCTGATTTCAGTTGCGCTTCAAAGATATACTTACGCAGCTTTTTGAAGTTTGCACATTCTATCGGAATAATAATACAAATATTCTGCCTTGTAATGAAGAAGTTGTGAAAGATTGGACGAGCAATGGAGAAGCAAGCGTTTTCCTTACTCTAAGCTTATTCATGCTCACTTATGCAAGTTTTTCGTATTTCTTAGCAAATTATGAAAGTTTAAAACAATTATTAACCAAAGGACAGTACAGTTTGCCTCATGAAGGGGTGCGTTGGACAGATTTAAAGTGAGAGTTACATTATTATTACTGCTATTCTACGGATATAGCGAAGTTCCTTCAATATACGCCAATTATTTATTATTTGAGCCTATGTTTGAGGCTGGAATTTTTTGGAGTATTTACTATAAGTATCAAATTTCGTTTAGTGGGTTGTACACATATGCGGAGAGTGGATCCACATTCATCACGGCCTTGCTCTAGTGGAAACTCCTTGAATCCCATTTCATCATAGCTTGGTTATAAGAACGTGAGAAAAGCTGGCTGTACCTCATACCTTTGATAGGAGGTCGAAAATGGCTGAAAAACAATACTCAGCCAAGTTTTATCAATTTTTACAGTAAAACAGGTCCTGCAGACTGTGTCAGTGATCACTCGAAATCTTCAAGACGTGTGCAATTTTATATTGTCCTCTAGGTTTGTCTCACGCTCTTGTGCAGCATGCTACCAATTCCTGCCGGCTTATTCATACCGGTTTTCGTCATCGGCGCCGCATTTGGTCGCCTAAGTGGCGAACTGGTCGCGTTCACCTTCCCCAACGGTTTGGATGTTTCAAGCATACCAGTGTATCCTGGCGTCTATGCTATCGTTTGTGAGTTTTTTATCCTAAGAGTGAGATAAAATCGGCATCAGATGCATTTAATTATGGCGTAAAAACTTTTAGGTGCTGCGGCGTTTTGCGGCGCTGTGACTCACACAGTTTCAATATCTGTGATTGTCTTTGAACTTACCGGTCAAATAGTGTACTTGCTGCCAGTTGTGGTAAGTAATGAATAAAATTTTAAACAAGTCAGCTCTGTTACGGCCAGTTTTGTCCCTTACCAGAATAATTTAATTCCTTTTCACTTCTTTTTGTTTAACTGACGCAGATATTTTCTTTCTTTTAGTTTATGATAACTTAAATTAGATTTAAGCCAATGTTGATAAAGCATTTATTTTAATTGTATTTGAAATACTATTAATATTATTCTTTTA
The DNA here is from genome assembly GCA_002796945.1 of Plectus sambesii. Classification (NCBI taxonomy): domain Eukaryota; kingdom Metazoa; phylum Nematoda; class Chromadorea; order Plectida; family Plectidae; genus Plectus; species Plectus sambesii. The sequence goes on from NIUQ01002630.1 coordinate 15,624, forward strand.
TTAAAATTTTGTAAGAGTGTAATAATACTGGCCAATTAAATGATCTATTTTGGTTTATTAACGGCTTTCAGTAATTACTGCAGGGCAAAGCAAGGCTGGCTATTGCTCATATGACAATCAATTGTTTTAGATAGCAGTTCTGATCGCAAATGCTGTCTGCGCATATTTCCAGCCGTCCATTTATGACAGCATGATTGACATAAAGAAGCTGCCACACATCCCTCATCTCCCTCCAACGAGTTCCCTGTACATCTGCACTCAATTCAAATGGCAAAGAACTGATTCCGATTTTGTTTCATTTCAGGATTCATGATCTTCAAGCAAAAGACATCATGATTTCGGACATAAAATTCATTGCAAAAGGCGCCACTTACATTGAAGTAAAGGAACTGCTCGAATCGGCGCCTCATATTCATGCTTTTCCAATGGTCGAAGATGAAGGTAGACTTTTCTCAAAATTGCTATCTTATTTTGCCCCATATAATCATGTGACAGCATGTGTTTGGGATATGCGCAGTCCACAACTCTTATGCTTCGCAAAGAGTTAACGGCAAACAACATTATGTAGTCGTAGAGTGAGCGCATTATGCTTGTGATAATATTTCAATCATTCTAGGTGATGTACCATAAAGAAACGTATGCAAAACTGCTCTGAAATTTAATAAAACTTGAGCATGAGCTCTTTTGGATTTCAGTTTATTCCGCATTCCAGCACTGCGTTCGCAAAGCCGGATAAAGCTTATGTATTGAATTATCTGTGGGTAGTTCTTGTTTCGATCAATAGTATTAGAGCTGTACAGAAACTACGAACCTTTTAAAATGCATGGATTTTCAGAATCAATGATATTAATTGGCTGCGTTTCAAGATCTTATTTATCGCATCAGTTAAAACATAACATTCGTTCAATTTGGCAAGCCGAGCATCCGAATGCACCATCGGCTCCAGTAAATCCTGTTGTTGACTTGCGCGAAGCATCAGTGAATGTTACATCGGCAGTGACTGAGCCACACCAAAATGCGGATCAACCATATAAGGGGTAAGATAAATGCTTTCATTCAAATGAGAGCTGTGCTCTCTGTGAGATAACACAGTCCCGCTTATAAATTATTATTCAAGATATATTTAGATCTCTTTTAAGAATACCTACATAGTTGAGTAGAAATTTGGTATGAATCTTAGGCTTGAATAATAAAGGTCGTCAAAAACGAGACAGAAGTCGCCTGATTCATTTGCCACAAAAAATTTATACTGCTGAGCTGTACGTATTTTAGATTCACCAAAGAGAACTTTCTAGTACCTCTGAGAGCACACCCTGTAAAATATACGATAGAGCTACTTAGACGCTAATACAAAATTCTGATATGGCTATCCAAGACTTAGTAATTGTTCGGAGAAGTCAATCTTTTTAGAAAAGGAATATTTGTCATCGATCCGGACTCTCAACAAACTGGCGTGGAACTTACCTCTCCAAGCAATGCAGTCCCTCAAAGAAATTCAAGCGATTCTCATTTAGATGATCAGACAGGCACAAATGGTAAAGTTAGAGCAAAATCTGCTGCAATCCGACTGACAAGAAGTGCGTATAAATAATTCACTTTACAGATGAGCTATTTTACTTGTTTAGGTATGCAATCTCTATCTCGAAACTTGAGTCAAACATTCTTGTCGAGGAAACAAGACCGCACCCGAAAGGTTTGACTGATTATTGACGAGCTGCGTTACACTCCTATATTGTTTCTAAAATTAATAAATCGCTGATAAATTTGATTATTTATAAGTAGTAAATGTGATTTACTTGTGAAATAATAGTTACATATAATCATTCTCTGCGAGGGTGGCAAGGACTACGAGGCAAGTGCTTATGTAGTCGTCGATAATACCTAGTGGAGTTTTAAAGTTACGATGTGAAGCTGTAAGCGCAAGATTATTTTAAGGCTTTTACCAAAGTAATCGACTTGACCAGTTACTATCGTTTTATTCAGAATATAATTATTATATAATAGAAATACTCTTTGCTTGCAACTTTGCTGGAGGTATGGGAGCATTTGAAAATTTTTGAAAAACTTGCGAATTCTGTCACGCGAAAATGAAGGAATTAATTTTGCATTCTTGTTAATCGTAAGGAAAGTGCTGTTCACACTGAAAATGCTTTAGTAAGTACGACATCGAGCTCTTGTCCTTTTATTTTCCAAGGTTTTAAAGATAGCCGCCGGCTCGAATCGATGTTATTTTAACCATTTCAGCAATTCAACTACGAATTCGAGCAAGAGCGCTTAAGGGTGCCAATCGTATTAGAAGAGAAGCATTTGAATCGTACACCACTGCAAGTGGTCGAATACACATCGCTGTACAAAATGTACTCGCTCTTCCACGAGCTCAGTATCCATCGCGTGTACGTCACTCACCTCGGTCGATTAATTGGCGTCATCGGACATGATGAAGTAGGCGACTACTATTTTTGATAGTTTGAAAAAATGATAGAATGTGTGGTTCGTCCCCAACGACCTGCATGCTTGTGCTGCCATCTTGATATTTTTGACGTTAATATTGATGCTAGTATGCAAATTTTTGAATAGCCTGCCTATGTGGCGAAATACAAGGGACGAATCGAGGGTACGGTCCACCCCGTTCATAAGAGCATCCTATTGAGTCAAAAACAGGGTCTCTCTCTGGTATGACCCGCCACCGCAGGGTGAACTGTGGGAAGTAGCATATATCTTATAAGGAGAAAAGAGATGGGAAATATTTGTTAGGGGCGGTAAATTTTTTTCTCTTTGCACTTCCTCTCGCATTTTCCCATCACAGAAAGAGGATGTCGGCCGCTAACAGCTACCTTTAGTGCTCATCTCTGCGATCGTGATTCGAGAAAAATAGTATATTTCTTTAAGAATTTCGAGGCCGTAAATTATACGACTTTACTTTCCACGCATTTTATACTAATGAACTCATTGCAAACGTGCGCCGTCATGGTGCAGGTCGAAGGATGCTGTATTCGCAATAGCGACTTCACATCGCTGCTTATTTTAAATCTTTGCAGCTCCGCGTGGCACTTGAAGGCGGCGCGCCAAAATCTCATGCAAATTTTCCGCTCAAGACAGAACTGGCTACAGCTGAAGCGAGCAGCAGCGGCGTCAATACAAATCTGCCGAGTTGCCTCAAGAAGGATAAAATTGTGCCGCCCGAACGTTCCCATGTGAGCTTTGTCACTGATATTGAAGAGTCTTCAGAAGACAGTGATTCGTATGCTGAGGAAGTTAAATGATTCGATTTGTTATTATTCTTTCATGTGTGTTCGATTACTTCCACAATCACATACTTTGACTTTATTTCAGTTCAAATGAACATACAAGCAGAAAGTGTGATTATACGCTGTAATATTCCTATCGCGACACATATTCTATCAAGACAAAGTCGATAAAGTTCTGAAACACGTTGGCTTCCAAACAGGGACACTTTTTAATAATTGCTTTGTTAACTGATAGGAAATAGTTAAAGTAATTTTTAATTCACCCTACTGAAGACTGCAGCGACAGTTTGAAACTGATCATAATGGGTGTTTTGTAGATCTGGTTGAATATCAATGTTCAGATCACGATAACATGTTGCTAACTCAGACATTTTAGTGGTGTAGCTGACTTCAGTGAATAATCAAATTAATTATACCTGTGAGGCGCCTGCATGCAGTAGCCAAATGTCATAGGACAAAATTTGCGTACAATGTGCTAAAACTTACAATACAATATTGCTTAGGGGTGAATATGTATTTAAGCCACCTCTCAGTCAGAAACAGCTCCCACACCACAAGCCTTTCACTTTTTTAAATTAACTCCGAAATAATCCTATAGATTTAGTCAGCTTTACTGAATTCCAGCTCTATAAAATAGCTCATAACTGACGTCGTTAATCAGCTTGCTTGCTGCGGCGGCATCGTTCGGAGTGATGGCATAATGCTGGCAGTCTTTTGTGGCAGATTTATATGCAAAGCTGAGACAGAATTCGCTCTGAGCGCACGTTATTAGGCACTGACGCCTGTTCGGCTTCAGCATTTGGCCAACAAGGAAAGCTGGGACGCTGTAATAGCCGGATTTCTTATACAAGACAAATTTGCGCCACGGTCCTTCTGCAAACGAACAGTAGAAAATTACTACACTTAAAAGCATATTCAACTGTTTCTACAACAGTTGAACAGCTATTGCCCCATAAAACTTATAAATAACGAAGTAAATCTTAAAATCTCCACGCGGACACTTCCCCCAAGCGAACTTTTCCCTTCATATATGTACGTGTAACATTAAGCTCTTACTAAATTGACAGATGACAGCCCTTGTATTTGCATTCGTGGGAGATACATCAGTGAGGCCACCGTTATTTTTGTTGAGATAAGCATAATTTTCTGTTCCATTTTCAGTGGGACCGCCATCGCTCGGTTCTCCAGGAAACCATTTTACTTGAGTATTGTCAATTAGCTGCGTATTGTACGAATTATCTTTTCGAAGAATCTAAACACAAATAAATTTTTAACTGAACAATGCTTTATAAATATCCCACTTCTACATTGGAAAGAATGTTTTGAATCAAAGAGGATCTTTTTCATACTGATTTAACTTGAAACTATCTTTTCTGATTTAGAAAAGGTCCTTAATTAAGAGGGCCGATTGGTGTAGTGGTCTAAAAAACCATCACTCACCAGTCTCGAGGACGCGGGTTCAATTCCCTCTGAGGGCGGCCCCTCACCCAACCAAGGTGCTCATCCCTCCGTGGGTCGGGGAATTGGTAGCAGCTATGCTGCGGTGGTTTCCACAGAGCCACCATCCCAGTGACAGGCATGCGACGGCCGACCGGATGTTCTACAGTTGCTATCCTAATGGCGGGTTTCCAACCCACCAGCAACAAGCCCACACTGCGAAAGCGGTACAAAGGCATAAAAAAGGTCCTTAATTATGCGGAAAGGATATGCTTTGACCTACCTTCCAATACCACTGCTCAAATTTCGTCGTCGCCGTTAAATCTTGCTGCAATCCAATCCAAGCTTTACTAAATGTGCCTCCCTAAAAGAAAAGGTTTACATTGATGGGACTTTTATTTATTCATTAGTAAATCTTTCGGTAAACATTATTGAATGCGTATACTTAAGCTAATAGTCAAGAGTATTACTTAAAACTGCGTCCTTATCCAATCGAGGCAAATGAATCTAAAAATTAGGTATCTGTTCTGTTATTCGATGTCATTGAGTCGTAAGGGATAATTTCTCAGTTATAGAGGTACGTTATACACGACCTTCATCTAGTAGCTACAGCTGGCACATATTTCATAACACTAATTCAATCACTAGTTGTAAATAGGAAAGTGTTTAGAAATAGCACCCAGTCTTTAGTGTTGTGAAAAAATCTACATATATCTAATGGCATCTTAAGGCTATAAATTACAATCTCCAAAGGTCATTCTGATTACAGTCATAATTCTAGAGACGGCGTCAAACATTTCTTTGGTGACAAGAGCAGCTAGATGACCATTTGGTTGACACATTGCTTCTGCTTCAGCTGGAGTGAGAAAACCACTCGATGGTTTCTCGAACCACTGGAAACACCAGTCGTAAAGAACTTCAGTGGCCGTAGAATTAGCAACGCAGCTATCATATGAGTGCTGTTCTAAAGCGCAAAGTGATAAATATATATATATTCACACTATACAGGTTTAGCTTATTGAA
>NIUQ01002631.1:0-21291 GCA_002796945.1 Plectus sambesii
GATGCCTTGCGCATTTGCAAGGAATATCTCCCTGCGCGACTGGCCGAGCTCCAGGACGAGTACGACAACGAGCAGCTCAAGTCGGGCGCCAAGGGCGCGCTCTCCTTTGTCGCTCAGGCAAAGGACTGGGAGGCCCAGGGTGACTACGAACGCGCCGTCGCCTGCTACATGAAAGTCGTCCCTCCGCTTACTATGGACGAAACGCTCATGCTCAGCTGCTGGACCAAGGCTAGCTTTCTGTTCTCTTCTACTCGCTCACCTCATTTCTTTTTCAGGCTGGTGATTTGGCCGTCAAGTTCCTCTCCGAAGAACAAGCCTTGGTCGTTGTCGAGCAGGTTGCCGTACAACTTCAAGAAATCAAACGCTATTCGGAGGTATCGTTTATTGTTATTACACCATATTACCATAATCGTAGAGTGATCGTGAGCAATTTTGATTTTAGGCCGCCGAGTTGCTGCTGTCAGCAAACCAAACCCAGCAAGCTGTGGACGTGTTTGTTACGGCGGGAGAATGGGGAAAGGCAAAAAAGGTAGAAGTTTTAACAGGTCGTTATTGATATATGTGGGAAATTTACAGATTGCCGTAGAGCTGGCGCCAGAGCTGGCGGCATACGTCGACGAGAAGTACAAGCAATCGTTGCGGAATGAAGGAAAGGCGGGTCAGTTGGTGGACGTCGACGTGCTCAGCGGCATCGATCTCTACATCGAGAAGGGGCAGTGGGATCGGGCACTCGAAATCGCCAAACAGCAAAACGTATGACGATGACGCTTAATCTCTCAAAAACAAACTGAAATGTAACAATCATTATTTACAGAATGCCGCCTTGCTGGACAAGTACGTTGCTCTCTACGCCACCGAGTTGATCAGCAACGGCAGCTTCATGGAGGCCGTAGAGGTGTTCGAAAAGTATGGAGCGGCGGCCAACCCGAGCGCATTCAATATCTACAAGCGGCTGATTGACGAAGTGATTGCCAAGAGCAATACAAACACGTCGGCGGCCTACAAATCGTGGGCGAGTCTGCGCAATATGCTGCTGAGTTTGGTGTCCAACCTCCAGGCAGCAAGTGCAGATATCGATCCTAGATATATTGACGTTAGTTGGCGGATAATCTATTAGCCACCTGCAACATGTTGCTTCTTCTGCAGGTTTTTGATCGCTATTTGGTCATTGCGCACTACTACGCCTTGCGGTCGGCTCTTCTCAAAGTCGCCGAAACGGAACCGGCCATGAAACTCGCGGCGATGAAACTGAGTGTCAGTCTGCTACGACACTGCGATTTGATCCCGGCCGACAAAGCCTTTTATGAAGCCGGCGTTGCCTGCAAGGTTAGACGTGGTGCCGGTGTCCATGCTGAAACGGGGCGTGTGAACAAATTCTTGATTCACGGGCAAAAACTCAATATTGCATTGCTTCGTGTTGCTCTCGCAATTTATAGTTTGTTGCTCTCATGCTTAAGAATTTATTTCGCATACGCCGTTTCAGTGTGAATGACATTATGAGAAAGTGTGCAACATAACCATATCCTTCAACCAACTTTTGTAGGACTTTGGATCAAAATATGAAAGTATGGCGTTCGTGTTTCTCAATCACTACTTGGACCTTGCCGAGGCAATAGAAGAACAGAATGCTGACGGCATTGATAACGCCGATCTCGAAAAGACAGACATCCCTACCGAATTTCCACTGCCTGATCAACTCTACCTGACGGTAAATCGTCAAATACTGGTTGAGCGTTGAATTCGATAAAATAATTTCAGCCCGAGCAACATGAAGACATGAAAGAATGGGTGTTGGCGGTGTCGGTTGACAAGCAGATTGAAAAGCGTCTGATAACCGATCAAAGAGGCTGCTATGAAGCGAGTCTGGTGGCGTTGGACGGGTCGGTTAGTCAGCCTTGTATCGTCACTGGTAAGCGCATCTTTCCATCCATCGCAGACTCACCGTAAACTGAGGGCTTAGGCTGAGTAGCTAACTCTTTAAAATGCATGTAGAGTCTGTGATGATTGGGTCATACTTTTCAATTGACTGCAAATTGCGATAATCTGGCTTGATGTTCAGGCTATCCGGTCCTTGACGCAAGCAAGACATTTGGGACATCGGACAAAGTCGCTGATAGAGACGATTGGAACAGGCTTCTAATGGTTCACAAGGTAACTTATGCAAGCATCATGACTGCGATATATTTACACAGTATGTTTTACAGACAACAAAAGCAGCGGAACTGGACGACGTGCAGAAATTCATCGGAAGCTGGACCAAAACAGCGATTTCACTGGCACTCTGATGATCACTCGAAATATCGTGAATCTATTTTGCACTTATTTTTTGTTTTTTCATCATCGATTGGCAATAAAATGTGTCCGAAGTTATGACATGTTGTGCTAATTTAGAAGAGGATTTTGCTACCAGCCCAAATATTTAATTTTCTCTCGCACAATCGTAATTCCTTTCTCTGTCAAAGTACTGCATGGGTCTCGTGAAGTACTGTATTTATGTTTCGATAAAATCAAACTTTCATTCATTGTCTTTAACTCGTTCTATCATCTTTGTCAGAAAAGAGCAACAGAAAAAATAGAGCTTGTATATGGGGGAGTCCGCCGGAGGTACAATCGACTTGTTACAGTCCCAAAAACAGTCCATTTCAAATCCTACTCTCTAAATCAAGCTCATTGAAATTCAATGAACAGTTTATTGCTGTCGCACCAGAAAAATTATTCATTGTTTGTTTTAATGAAGTGTTCATTAAAATTCAATGAATATTTCATTAGAAAAACAATAAATTTTGTTGGTGCAAAAATAATGAACTGTTTATTTGAATTTCAATGAACTTAATTTGGAGAGTAAGCGCCGCAGAGCGAATGCGTTCTGTTTCGTGAGCAATAGGCTACACTTTTTCTCTTGCAATGAGAGCCACACTTTCGATCGCGCTTCGCTGAACTTTACAACTCAGTCAGCAACACAAAGCTACCCTCAACGTTGTTTCCCCTTGACGTCTTTCGACATTTTTCCCTCGACACTTTGTCCGGAAATCCAAATGTAATAAATGATTTGTGATTTACTGTATTCTTCCCTGGTATGATGACGTTGACTACACTATAAATTGCAATGTAATTGATTTATTTTCTTGTAAGGTCTTTATGAAGCTTATTTAATGACATTTTGCAATTTTTTATTGTGAATCGCAAACTATTCAATTGGTTGCAGGCAATTTATCTCCATAAAAGGATAAGAAATTTTTAATATCAGTCTCGTGGCTGCTATAGATTTTCACTCAATATCTACTTTTAAAACATGATTTAAGTTTGTTATGTAACTAATTTGATGACAAATCATAGATGATTGCTCAACTTGACTGAAGAAATGTATTTATAGAATTCGACCGTTATGTTAAGCGCCAGTTAGAAACATAAGATTTGTTTTACAAGAATTCTACATCATTCAGCAAACAATTAAAAGAAAGTTGTAAAAGAAGCAATACTTTTTTATGGAAAACATTTTGCTGACAATCGGAGGCCAAAGAAGCACCGCCCTCAAATTACACTCTCATTGTAGTTAAAGGATGAGGCTAAATAACTCTTTATTAAACGATTGAAAGAGCATGAGTGATGTGCAATACACTCTGTTTTAACTTCAAGGAATTTTGTAGTATCATTTTTAGATAGGGAAAAAGATTTTCTGTTATTTCCAAAAATGGATCGATACTATTTTATCATGATTGATTTACTATGGGACTTTTTATGACACTTATGGAGGAATGCTGATTAACATTAACACGTTTCAGAAAAACGTTAAGCAATCTGCAAAATAAACGTCATGGTGAGAACAGCACTTGAGTACCTGTTAATTCTCACATGTATAGCTCTGTTTGACCATGTCACTGCTCAACAATCTCTTACCAATAAGCAACTACCAACTGAAAGTATATATGAATTAACGATATTTTTATTATTAAATAACTCATTAACGAATTATTCAGCCGCAACTATCAGGCCGTATCGAACCCCTCTGGAAGAATGTCGTCTCAAATATCCTGATACTGTCAACGCAAATACCAGTGTAAGATCTGCAATTGGATTTTTGGGTATTTGAGGATGTTTACCAACCGACCAGTTTTCATGATTATCGATTCTTGAAGCATAGCAGCCTAAACGTCCTCGAGTTGAGCTGCGGTGGCTGAGTCTCGGTACAATAAAGCTGATAATCATGAAAATTGGCCAAATTGGTGTTTTCCGGACACTATAAGCCTGGGGCATCCTCCAAAACAAACAAAACTGGAAAAAGAGTCCGCGGGCAAAGAAATAGGACCAAAGTAACGTGCATGACTCTACCAAAAAAAGCCATTGAATTTTAATGGTTGAAATTTAAAAAAAAAACAAAAAGGCACACACATCTTAACAATTATTAAATGAACGACCCATTGAACGAAGGAAAATTTCACACTCTGTCTTTTATAACTAACAGTTGAATTTCAGCGGAACTGTGCGATCAAATGTGAATATGGAAACGGTAGCGAAATCCACATAGCCAGATCTGATGGAACCGAATGCGGTGTTAAACGCGTGTGCCAAGATGGAAACTGTCAAGAAGGTCAGCCTACTGAAAATATTACCCAGTTTTGTATTGCTTTTCAAATATCTGGTCTCAAAAAATTTGGTATTTGACTCTTGTCGCTAAGTTTTCATTAGCAAATGTGGCCAAGGGCTGACGACATTTCTACTCTATAGATCCAATATGTTGGTCAGTTTAAAAGAAGAGAAAACGTTTAATGAGCTGGAGTATCTCGGGCGCCTTCCAGGTCTCCTAATGTGCCCACCACTAGTGCTAAGTTCATCTTCCTATGAAAAATTGCAACTGTAAATCGAGTTTTAATCCTTCAATGCCAAGCATGGCTCAAACAGCGTTGGGATCTCACCTATCTCCCCAGATTTTTTAATTTCATCCCGAGTACATAATTATATTCAAATAAGCAGCTGCATAATGTGACACCGCAGTGCCAAATAATGCTATTCCGCCAACGACGAGCGAGTATGACTATCAACGACATATTCATCACTAAATAATCCAACAAAGAATTATTTAGTAGTCGTCATCATCAAGGGAGCCCTCGCCATATGTTCAGAGACTATGAAACTACGCGATGGTGAGAGTGTAAGATGACCTTTTCATTAATTCAAATGATTTATTCAGTGTGTTTCATAACTTTTATATTTTATCCGCCAGTAATATTTTGCATCATATCACGACTTTTAAACCTTCATTGATGAAAGTTCGCCTTCACTCTTCTATTGCAGTTCTCATTTTGCGCATAATGGTGACAAAGAGAATAAAGTAAATTAGCACTGACGTTAGTTTTCAGCTAAAAGGCAAAAATGCCCTACTTATTAAAAAAATTATTCCTAAACTAAAATATTTCAGCAGTCTATCACGAAATGCCTGACAGTCTTAGTAGATTCCGATGCAACTATATCTGAAAGAATAAAAGTAAGACAGTGTTTTTATTTAGTGCAAGTAATTACATTTTTTATCAGAAATGTCGATTTCTTTTTCAACAATATTAAAAAATGTTAACGCTTCTCCACCTTTATCGACACAATTTGTCCCGTTTACTATTCAATCAATATTTTTATTTTGCGCTCGTTAGTAATAAGAAATCATATAGTAGAAGATGTATTAGCCGAATTGGTTAGCTAGCAAGGCAAAAATATCCTGTTTATCTGACCAAAGATAATATTTAAGAATACTATCTCTGAACCAAAATATTTCAGGAATGTAAGACATGTGTCAAGCAAGCAGAACCCAAACTTGACAATAAGAAAGTAGAACAGTTATTCGGGTGCCTTGAGTCGAAAGTGCCTTACAAATACGGCAAGGGATCGTTCGCTTAACGTAAGTTACCTTCTGTTTATGCTTAAGTTAACTAATATCCACAGTTTTAATAACTCTGCTTTGCGCCAGAGGTGGGACCACGGATCGGTAATAAACAAATACGTGTATAGTCATCAAAATGTTCTTAAATCATCTGACCTACTCTTTTATTGGTAGTTTACTTTAATAAGTAATATATCATAAGTAGTTTAATCAGTAATGTTCCATTTCAAAAAGAAATGTTTCTGTATTACTTTCATTGCTCTCTTAAAATAGATCAAATCCCTTCCTTTGAAGGCATTTTGAGATATTTTAGCTTATGTCGAAAGATAGCTTTACATTTGTTCAAGTTCCACCATAGCCGATGATATAAAGACCAGTCTTGGATGCTAACAATTCAAGCTGCTTCCCAACTAGATCTATGGCTGCTCTGGGTATGCGACTAACATAGGCCGATCGACTGCATGATTATTTTGTTTGATCAATTTGCCAAATGTTATGAAAATTGATATGAAAGAGCTGCCACGCTGAACAAATAATTAAAAAATGTATCGTACTAATAGCGTCCTAGCGATCATTAGAACATATGCATTGTTGTCTAAAACAAAGTTCTCACATCTTTTGTCGAGTACAGCAGAGGCTGTTTCTACCGGTACCGTAAACAGTAATTACATTTACTTTATTCGATAAGGTTGCAAAACGACTGACATCCATTGTATCACACCGAACAACACTGGTTTTGAAAGTATAGGCTTTTCTGCAACAAATGTACGTCATTAATAAAGCACAATCAAAATAAATTTCAATCGTTATCGTTGTTATCATCAGCCTTCTTCAATTCGATTATCTTCTGAGTAACTCTTTACGCCGCGACTGGATGATCTTGACTGCCGATATTTCTAGTAAGACATGGAAAAACTGCAGAGCGAAACGGCTTTAAAAACCAAATAGTGAGACACGGATTGATAGCAAGAGTAAACACCATTATTATAAACGTAATATAATATAGAATTGGATGTTCTACGTCACTAGTGACAGCCATTATATTAATAGTCATATTCGGAACAAAAAATGTTAGTGGGGAAATGCCCTCGATAATTTGCACTCGAATGAGAGACAAGTGAGCTTCCCGAGTACTTTTAGACATGGCATTCTCATGGGAGTGAAATGAACGAACAGCTTGTCGGGCGCAGTAGACGATGAGGAAAAACACTGAGATAAACCAGAAATATGAGGAAAAATAGCAAACAATCAAAACAGGCTTATGATTGTTATCAATACCAAACAATGCAACGGACTCTAAACTGAAATCAGAAGTGGTTGAGTTTAAGGTTGCAACAAGGAGAGTTTTTGGAACTCTTGCTAAATAAACTATAGCCATAATAGCAAGACTCAGGCATATTGTACCAAGAAATGCAGCAGTAACCTTCTTTTTCGTAAAATGATTTATAAAGCGATTCCAATTGCAAACTATTGCACATCGGTATACAAAAATCAAAGGAAAACTGACCATCTTGTACACCACTAGTCCCGAAAATAAGCTGAAACCCAGGAATGAAATATCATCACCAAAATGTTTTATTGGGCCTAACGCAAAGAATGCCATGGCAGAACCGCGGTTAACCTGCTTAAACTGAAGGAGCAAGATCATTATGGCTAAAGCAAGATCCGTAATTGTTATATTGGCCAAAAGCCATCTGTATTCGCCATATATCGCATTTTTACTCTTCCTAATAATCAAACATAGGACCAGAACATGACAACAAATTGCAACCGAAGCTGTTATGTAGCAGTAAACCGAGAACGCTAAATCGAGCGTCATATTCTCTACAAAAAGTTATCAATGTTCTTCGGCAATTCTAAATAGGCAAAGACACCAATTGATTCAGTTTCCAAAGTTAAATCAACCAATCTAGGAAGAAAAAATATTATACAATGTACTTTTCAAAGAAAAACTGTCGAAATTCTTTGTTGATTGGAAGTAATCATCTTCTCTTAAAACTAGCATGCATTGAAAAGCTGTGAAATTGATCAAAAAGGCAGTTATTTTCCTACCGAAGTAAGCAGACGGCACAACAGTTTACAAAAATATATTTCCTTTGGTTGTAAGTATTGAAACGGAACCCTCGCTATAACTGCGCTTTGCTCATCTGAGAGCGCTAGAGTTAAGTTACGAAACACTGGTCATAGGATTCATTTCCTTGTAAGGTAATAATTAAAATAGCGCACGCTCTCTTATCGAGCCACAATATCGAATAAACAACGGCATTAATATCCATGTGAATTGAAGCACGCACGCTCCCTTTAATTGCTAATAATATTCTCTAAGTAAAATTCGTTTTTATGAAACGGGGATGATCGCTGACCACACACACGTGCAGGCAGCATTATTGAAATGACTTTCACCGTAAAGACAAGCCAAAAACAGAATGATACGAATTATTTGAAGCATTTTTGTCCTATACACTCGCATTGAGCAGCGAGTGTTGACCGTTTTCAAGGAAGCACTTTTACTTAATACAAAAATGAATGAACAACTTACTGTATCCGGAACGTATTTTTGAGATAAGACAGCACAAATCTGACCGTTTATGCAACGAGTTGCATGATTTATTCGACAGATTAAGACAACCGTCATTAATTTTTAAGAACGTTTCATATACGGCATGTTGGCTAACAACTTTTACCGATCTAAACGGCTACTTTATGAGTAACTCTACTCACTGACTGCGTAAGTGTAGGGTCCGCTAACCGACATTTTAGCGAGACCTTTTTATCGAGGTCGTTTTTATCAAGGGTCTTTTTTATCGACACGGTTATTTGTTCGCTCTTATTTTCAGTAATCGAGTGCTAATTCGACGATTTCGAGGTCACATATATTGAATATTTAGCAGAGGAAAAATGAGGAGGAAAATACAGAAATGAATACGAATGAATGCGAAAAAATGACAGGAAAGAACGGGAGGCGAAAATGTAAACACGAGCGAACGCAAATAGGAAGGATCGACAGCAAAGAATGGAAGGGGGATTATTTGGATGCGTATGCGAATGCGAATGGGAGAGAATGAATGAATCTATGAATTAGCGTGTAGTAAAGATCTGACAGTAGTATACACTTATTTGAATGGTCAAAGGTCGCGCTCAAACGCAGCCCGCGCTCATTTCTGCGCGCGCCAACATCATTTCGCTACTGCAGCTTAAAAAAGCTTACAATAGTACTGCTCTTTCTGCTCTTGGCATGCTTCATTACACTTTTTATAGCACTTATGCTTCCATGTTGCTGCAAATGTTTACTATTCACACTCTGCTCCCCTTTTATTCTGTCTTCCTTCACTTATATCTACTTCTGTTTGCCTTTAGTATCTGTGTAGAGATGTGAAAATAAAAGCGAACAAATAACCGTCTCGATAAAAAAAGACCTTTCTAAAATGTCGCCTAATTGTTGGGTCGACAGGTTTCGATGTATTTCGTTAGCCATTCACTAGATGCTTTCCAATCAGCTTCTGAGAGGCTATTAATCTTCTCGTTAACGACATCACGAATTGCTTCATGCTTTTTCTGATGGTGCTCATTCCATACATTTTCGTAGTTCCGATTGGCATAGTTCCGAACATTCATTTTCTGATTTTTTGAAAGGCTTTCATAGATGGCGATGTAGGCCTTTGGAGGTGTATTGACTTTTATCCATATCTGAAAGATCAGAGAAAATTATTGCATTAAGTACCCATGAAGTGAAATTGCTAGAGGGACGTATTACAGTTTAGTCCGCGCCACGGAACTCTGGCAGCACATATTTACAAAACAAATATGCACTCCCATTACATTTTGTAAGAACATGTGCGGCTATGAACCAATTGCTTTCATATTGTTGTGCAATACGAGTCTAAGTTTAAAATTTAAAAAGCGCCAGTCTAGAAGACATTTGCTCTTATTATTCCTGATTTTCTATTAAAGGCTTCAATGCAAAATACGCAAGTTTGGCCATAAAATTGCTACATAATGCTAGTATACTCCGATTGCGGTCAAATATGGTCGAATTGAAATGAAAACATAGCTACAGGTAGTTTTAAATATCCTTTTTCTCGGATCAATTTTTCTTTTTATGATGGCTCTTGAAATGACGTTCCTTACTTAACATAGAGCAGTGTAAATATTTCTGATTTCAAAGAGATAATGACAGTCACCCGAACAGTATATGAAGGAAGAAAGCCGCTCTGTTAGAGAAATAAAAGCTTCGCTCAAAAATTTTTTAAAATGTAGAAACATCAATTCCTTTTGTTCCCTCGTACATCTCGGTATCAACCAAATGTACAACGCTGTAAAAGTCACCTGCACATTTGCCCATCCGGATGCATTGAAACATCCACTACTGTTTAGTTTCTTCAATATGGCGATCACTTTTGGCATTTTGTAAAGTGCCAGTAAACCATTATATTGCGTTAAAGACTGTTTGTACTCGGGCGTTACAAGACAATCCCAAATTTGAAATTCCGTAGCTGCGCAATCAAAGGTAGCCTCAGACGCATCAGAAACACAGGCCATCATCACCAGCGATACAGCCACAAGACGAAGGAGCATTTTCCTTCTATTTTCGCGCTCGCTAAAGTACTGCAAATTAATCAAATTAGACATAAGAATGATGAATATTTACGTCGAGCGAATCCGAGCGATCTACCCGTCACTCTATAGTGCAAATTTCTGAGCTGAATATCAAAACGATAATATGATATCAGTGCGGGTAGATCGCTTGATTTCGCTCGACGTGAATATTTTGGTTTCTATAAATTCGATACATACAAATTGCTCATGTTAACTAAAAAATTATCCGATCAAGACCGATTTACGGCTCAAGCTCAACTGGCTGCTTCTGATAGACACAGTTTTATGATTTATATGACAATAATGGTGTCTTGTATGTGCAGTTATCAAAAATAAGTCGTATCTTTTCTTGGTCACTGCTCAGTTAACAACCTAGTGCCACCTAATTTCAGCGAAAACCGCTCTTTACTTTAGATCGAAGACTAGCTATAGCTGAAATATTAGTACCAGTGACCAATTTCATAAAACTGCTAAATGTTAAGAATTGAAGAATCGAGTCTCCATTCCATGTGTTCTCCATTACATTATTATATGAGAACCTAATAATCAAGTGAAATCGAAACTCAATTTATTTGTTCTCAACACTCGACAGTTTTATGAAACAGGCTGTCAGATCACAGCTGCTCAGCGCCTCAACGATCACAGCAACAACTGTCACTGCAAATCGTAGTCCATGGTCGGTCGTGCAAAGATCAGTGTATAACGAGCAAACATACAATGGTTTTAGCGCTCACTCAAAATCTCTAATCTCACTAAACAGGTCCATTACACGATTTAAACCTTCATCACCGGGGATGTTTATTATTTAGTTTGATTGAGAGCTCTTCCTAGTTGCTGCTGCTGCCATATCCTAGCGATCGAATTTATAGTCTACTGCCGCAAAAGTATCCACTGTTGATTACAAGTAGTGTAAAATGTTGAACAGTTAAAGAAAAATACAGTTTCCGCGCGAGATAGATGGATGTTAATTAACAGTTTGTAAATAACTCTCTTTGTGAACTTGATTCAATACTTATCCTCAGTGCTTTGCGAATGAAATCTAAAATTTCGGCACCATGCTAATTCGAGAGCCTTTACTTTTTTGAAAAAGTAATGTTCCAAAACAAAAACAAATGTATGTCCTCAATTACAACTAAAATGAGGTTAGAAGACCAAATTACTTAAAATGAATTTTGCCGATAACTTGAGAGTTTAATTATTTAAAAGTTGATGTCCGAAGCGAATGCGTTGTAAATTAATCTTAATCGAATAATTTTTTAAGATAAGCTATTTAAATATTTGGACGTTGTTGTAAACCGAACTGCGCATCATTCTTGCACATGATAAAGTTAAATTGCAGTACATTAGCAAACGTGAGATAGAAGAAAAATGCTCTTTCGTCTTGCTGCTGTATCGCTGGTGATGATGGCCTGTGCTTCTGAGGCGTTGGGAGCTGCTTTCAATTGCACCGCTACTCAAGAGGAAATTCAGAATTGTCTTTACAAGCCCGAACAAAACAAGACTTTAATACAATTTAGAGGTCAACTGGCACTATACAACATGCCAAAAGCGACCTCCATACTGAAGAAATTGAACACAAGTGGCTGCATTAAAGCATCCTTATGGCCAGATGTTCAGGTAACTTTTACAGTGTTGTACATCTGGTTGACACCGATATGTATCAGAGAACAGAAAGAAGAGGTGTTTTTACATTTGTAAATTTATTCGAGCGAAAATAAAATGACAGTCACTCGAGCAGTGGGGAGAGAGAGAACCGTCTTATGGAAGATATGTTATGTTCGAAATCAGAAATTTTTACATTGCTCTTTGTTAGTTAGAAGACGTCATTTCAGTAGCTATCGAAAAAAGTGAAATTTTGCGCAAGAAAAGGGTATTTTAAGCAACATGTGGCTAGGCTTTTATTTTTTTTCGGACATACTTGAAAGAGATGCGAGTATGTAAGTGCCATGTAGCAATTTTATGACCTACCTTGCGTAATCCACATTGAAGCCATTAATAGAAGATCACGAACAATAAGAGTAAATATCTTCTTCAATGGCACTCTTTAAACGTTGTACTTGGAATGGTATTACACAACAATAGGAAAGTAATTGTTTCATAAGTGCAAGTTTTCTGACAGTATGCAGCGGGAATGCATATCGTATCAAGACAACTACCGTAACCCTATAACTATGTTCTGCCAAAGTTTCGTGACGCGAATGATTGTATGATACATCCTTTTCACTAATTTTGTTTTATTTTATTCAAGACATTCATTTCTCCTGAGCTTTCAGACATGGATAAAAGTGAATACACCCCCGAAGCCCTATGTCGCAGTCCATAATAACCTTTCAAAAGCTCAGAAAACGACTCTTCGGACCGCTATAAATAATCAGGACAACACGCAAATAATGGAAAAGGCTCAAGCAGTCTTTATTGTCATTAGCAAAAAACTGGAGAGTCTGTCGGAAGCTGATAAGAAGAAAATAAAAGAATGGAATACGAAATTTGTCAAAAGCTGTTTGCCCCAATTAATCCACGTCGAATATAACGGCGATTCGCACAGTTACTATTAGAGTAGCAACGAAGCTCACTAAACGTTGTTAGCCTACATGCAGTATATAAAACGTTTTCCTTATAAACGAACGACAATTGCCTTTCTTTTTCGAATGCGTATTGCAGTGTATTTCCTTTTTCATTAGTTTAGTCACAACTCAATTTTAAGGAACAATTTTCCTGTCAAGTAATGAAATGCACGCAAGACAATGAGTCGTTTCGTAGAACTTTGCAAACTACAGTCATTATGATTACAAGTTTTAAAAAAGTAGGTGTGATATCATGATTATTACTTCCGCCCCCTTTGTCACAGGATATGCCGTATTTAATTATTGTATTGTATCGCGATCAGTGTGTGTATGATGGAATCCTAAAACAGCCTATATTGCATGCTCGTGTCTCACTTCTCTCTTATCTTTGACACTTAAATAAAGTAGTCCTCTCAACCGTGTGTCCCCGAAAGAAACCTGGACATCACAGCTGGCGAGTCGTAATTGGTGCGGGAAAATTTGTCACGCGCACCTTTCAACTGGTCAAATCATCGCACTTCCTAAAATATCAACAGAACAAACGATCGATACTTTCTATTCTATTGGTTCAGGCGAGAAAATAAGTGAAGGAGGTCAGTAACAAGGCGGTCAATTTTTGTTCTATGCACAGAGCGGTCTTATAAGGAGTTCAATTCCCCTTTAAGATTTATATTTTAACCAAATAATGGACTTGAAAAATTCAGTGGCAAGTTTGAAAGACAACGGCTATTACGGTAATTCTAGCTTTTACAACGCCTGGTCTTTGGTTGGTGTCTCGATGGCGAGCGGTCGGCTCTCTCGCCGCTCTCTCGTACGCTTGAAAACCCAAACAAAATTCCCGCTCCAACACGCCGTTGCGGGCGCGGAGCGTAGCAAATCTGACTCCCATGTCTCCTTCGTCCCTTTATGTGTGTACATACAATGCCCCATCTATTTAAAAAACCAAACCGTTTGAAAATTCAACTTTTCTCTCTTTCATAACTATTTAAGTTCTGCATCAATCTTTAATCTGAGCACATATTCAGATTCGTCTCATCGTTCCCGATCGATTATTATGTAAAAAAATTGATTTTGACAAATTCTGTTTTGTCAGCAAACAAATTTTAATTTCCCGCCTTATCTCAAAGCGAACACTTTTGTGAAAAAATCCGACATCATTTTCAAAAGTTTAACCCTAAAGCACCCTAGGATGCCAAATTTCAGCGAAACAAAAAAATCCGAACACTTTTTGCCAACTGTAACAAGGCTCTGAACAAAAGACTCGATGATTAGAAAAAGCTGATGTTAAAAAGAAAATTATAATTTTAAAATCCAATAAAATTTAAACCATAGAAATAAGAAGATCTGCTCAGTATCGGTTCAAAATTTCAGAGCAATTAAACAAAAATGAAAAAATTATGAGCAATCGAAAATTTGAATACTTCGGGTGGAACAGTTTGTGATTTACTTCATTGCAATAAAATTACATTTGATTAACGCCCTCGCGTCAGAACCAAATGAAATTTTAACCATAAATATTTATAGATCTACTTCATATGTGGTAAAAATTTCAAGTCAATCAGATAGAAATGAAAAACGTTATAAGCATTCAAAACTGTATATACTTAGGTGAGACACCCTATTATATAGAGATAGAGAATATGGAAAAACTGGTGAGAAAAATAAGATATGCTGCAACTGTTTATTCGACAAACTTTGACAACCGTTATAAGAACAACGTTTGTATACGGCATGTTGGCTAACAACTTTTAGCGATCTAAATGGCTTTCCTAATAGTTACTGTAATAGTCGCTGATGTTATTATCATGATGCACAGGTTTCGAAGCGTTTCCGGAACCATTCATCATTTTTTTTCCTATCAGCTTCTGAGAGGCTGTTATGCTTTTTGCGAATGACTTCATAAACGGCATCAATCTTTTTACTCATTCGCTTACCCATGTCCGTTTCATAGGTCCAATTTGCAAACTTCCAAACAATCCTTTTCTGAGCTTCTGTAAGATTTTTATGAATTGCGATAAAGGCCTCTGGAGGCGTCACGACTTCTATCCATGCCTAAAAGATCAGGGAAAATTAACACATCAAATACATGGTGACTCAAAAAAAGTTAGACGACGTAACTTTTGAACGGGGTAGCGCTTTTGGCCCTATTTTAACCGCATGGTGTCCTAGTATGGGGCTACAAGTGGCGGAGTTTGGACCACCTCCTTTGCAAACTATCGTTGCGGGACTCCAAAATGAGCGAAAAAAAGGGCCTTAAATTGGAGGTGACTTTGGAGGGTCACTGTAAAGCGGAGAACTGAGATGGTGAGCTGATCTTTGGCCAGGGGTAGTCCCCAAAGATGCGAATGTTTTGCAAAAGTTCTGAAAATTGGTCAGAAATTTTTCAAAAACTGCCCAAAAAAGTGCTCAAGAATCTGCCAAAAATCGTCCAATGGGGCAGTTTTGGTCGATTGCAAAAATGTTTTTGCAAAAAATTCGCACTTTTGGGGAATACCTCTAGGCCAAAGTTCAGCTCACCATCTCAGTTCTCCGTTCTACAGTGACCCTCCAAAGTCACCTCCAATTTAAGGCCCTTTTTCGCACATTTTGGGGTCCCGCAACGACAGTTTGTAAAGGAGGCGGCCTAAAATCCGCCCACTTGAAGCCCCCATGCCAGGACACCATGCGGTTAAATTAAGGCCAAAAGCGCTACCTCGTTCAAAAGTTACGTCCCGTGCCTTTTTTTTAATCACCCTGTACACCCATTTCTAAAAAATATATCCTAATCGAACTGAAAACAGAGCTACAGGTAGTTTGAAACATCCTTTTTCTTACCTCAATTTTCTTTTCTTTGATGGATACTGACTGACGTCTCTTAATTAACAAAGACTATGTAAAATGTTCAGATTTCAAACAATAAATGACAGTCACCCGAACAGCGTGGGAAAAGAGCTGTTAAAGGAGAGGAAAAGAAATAAAACCTTCGTTCGAATAAATATTTAAATATGAAAGCACTTATTCCTTCTGTTCTTTCATATATATCGGTATCAACCTTATGTAAAGTGCTGTTAAAGTCACCTCGACATGTGGCCATTTGACGTTAATACATCCACTAGTTTTTAACTTCTTCAGTGCGGCGGTCACTTTTGGCATGTTGTAAAGTGCCATTTGGCCGTTAAATTGCTTTAAAGCCTTACTCTGCTGGGGCTTTTTAATGCAACCCAAAATTTCGTCATTTGTAGCGGCGCAATCAAAAGTAGCTTCTAACGCCTTGGAAGCACAGGCCATCATCACCACTGACACAGCAACTAGTTGAAGGAGCATTTTTCTTCTATTTCACGTTCGTTAATGTCCTGCAATTAGACTAAATATGTACACGAATAAATCATATTTCGATATTGATAAAACTCCAAATATTATAATTGCTCATATTAATTGAAAAAAATTACCTGGTCAAGACTAAATTCCGGTTCAAGTTTAACAGGCTGATCCTCATAGTCACAATTTATACTTCAAATGGCAGTGACGGTTCCTTGTGCCTAATATGTACAACTATTAAAAATTAGTTGTATCTTTTCTTGGTCACTGCTCAGGTAACCGCATCTTATCGCCTTAGTTCAGCGAAAGCCCGCTTCTTACCTTCGATTTAGGCTCTCTATAGCTCAAGTAAAAAAATTTGTGTGCCGAGCTCAGGGACCTATCTCACAAAACTGAAGACTGATGAGAATTGAGGACTTGAGTCGCGATTCTGCGTATTGCCACTACATTATCACGTGCGAACCTTATACTCAAGTAATAATGAAACTCAATTTTCAGTTCTCAACATTCGACAGTTTCGTGAAATAGGTTGTTATATCGCAGCTACTCAGCGCCTCCACGATCGCAGCAACAACTGCCACTGCAAATCGTAGTCCATGGTCGGTCGTGCAAAGATCAGTGTATAACGAGCAAACATACAATGGTTTTAGCGCTCACTCAAAATCTCTAATCTCACTAAACAGGTCCATTACACGATTTAAACCTTCATCACCGGGGATGTTTATTATTTAGTTTGATTGAGAGCTCTTCCTAGTTGCTGCTGCTGCCATATCCTAGCGATCGAATTTATAGTCTACTGCCGCAAAAGTATCCACTGTTGATTACAAGTAGTGTAAAATGTTGAACAGTTAAAGAAAAATACAGTTTCCGCGCGAGATAGATGGATGTTAATTAAAAATGTGTAAATAATGGGTTGAGAATTTGACTTGAAATTTTTCCTTAGTGTTCCGTTCCTACAATATGAAATTTCATACACCGTAGTAATTTCAAAGCTTCTGACTTTTTTTACAAAATAATTTTCTAAATTGAAAAAATTGTTCGTCTTTGTCCTCAGTAACAAAAAATGAGCTTAGAATACCAAAAATAGTGCTTCTTTGCCGATAGTTTGAGATTTTATGTTTTTGAAGTTGATGTCTGAGGCAGATGCATTGTAAATTAGTTCCGTATCCATAATTTTTCAGTTTACACGAGCAATTCAAATATTTGGAGTTTTTTTGCAAACCGAACTGTGCATCATTCTAACCTGTAATCTTATTCAATTGCAGTACATTAGCGATCGTGAAATAAAAGAAAAATGCTTCTTCAACTTGTTGCTGTATCGCTGATGATGACGGCATGCGCTTCTAAGGCGTTGGAAGCTTCTTTTAAATGTGACAGTGCGATACGCGAAATTTATGGTTGTCTGTACAAGCCCGAGCAGAATACTTCTTTAGCACAGTTTAACAACAATATGATACTTTACAACATGCGAAAAGTGACCACCATACTGAAGAGACTAAAAACTAGTGGATGCATTAATGCATCCGAATGGACAAATGTTCAGGTAACTTAAGACGGGTGGATATTTGGTTGACACTGATGTATAAGAGAAAATAAAATGAGCAGATATATTGAACAGATTTCATCTCTTTAACAGGCCGGCTCTCTCTCTTGACTCCATTTAAAATAGTGAAATTTTACACAAGAAAAAGATATTTTAAACAGCACTTAGCTATGGGTTCATACTGTTTCGCGCATATTTGACAGAAGTGGCAGTATATAAGCACCAAGTAGAATTTTTATGAGCTACTTTACGAATTCCGCCTCGAAGCCTTCTATAGAAAAACAGAAATAATAAGAGTATACTGTATGTCTTCATTATTGGCACTATTTAAACGTTGTACTTGGTATGGTATTGCATAAGATTGTGAATGTAATTGTTTCGCAATGGGTCATTTTCTGGCAAAATGGAATGGGAAAGCTTATTTATCGTGTAAAATTGTTCTGCTAAAATTTTGTGACGCGAGTTGAACTATAATACGCTCTTTCAGTGGTTCCCTATTATGAGTATTTGATGCATTAATTTCTTCTGAACTTTCAGGGATGGATAAAAGTCAAGACACCTCCAAAGGCATTTGTCGCTATCTATCAAAACCTTACAAAAGCTCAGAAAATGACTGTTCGGAAGTATGCGAATAACCAGGAGGAGATAAATTCGGAAAAGCTCCAAGCAGTCCGTGAGATCATTATGGAAAAGTTCAGCAGTCTCTCAGAAGCTGATAAGAAGAAAATAGATGAATGGGTTACGATAAGGGACGAAGCCTGTTATCCTGGTTCATTGAATTGATGAATTAGTTCATGAAATTCACTTCAGAAAGTTTGTTCATTAAAACATTGAAAATTTTTCTACAGTGAATACAGTGAACTAGAGTTGTAACCAACTCGGAGTATCCCCGATTCCCGCTGGGTTTCCTTCACCGCAACGGCGACCCCGACTACCCAATCCCGACATTTTTTAACTTAACTTTCACTTTCACTTCAATAAAGACATTTACCAAAACAAAACAGGACATATTATTAATTTTAACTGGACAGTGTCATATTTAAATGATATTATCTGTGACATTCTTGAATCTTCCAGAATATTCTAGAACCTCCTTCTAGAATCTTTTGGAGTCTCTCTGGGTATTCTGATTGACATGCTAAAATTTTCTTGAATGTTTGGAAGCCGCCAGCAAGCGTGCGGAGAAGACTACTAAATGACGAACTCTGCCAACCTTTGCAACATTTATGTTAATCTTTTATTTCTACTATCATTATTTCACTATCGTGCAACTATAGTAATCATCTTATGAACGGACAAGAAAGATTCATGACTTAAATGATGCCAGCATCTGAACGACATTTTCGTACACAACGAAAGTGATGCAAATCGCAGGCAAAACTCGGAGGTTGCTGGGCAGCAGCCCCTTGTAGAATCCTCGAATGCCTTCGCGTTTGTACGTCTTGACAACGACGTCGACAACGCCGCGGTACTGAACGTGCTGATCCTGCAGCCTGGTTCTTACCACTTGGTAGGGGAATGTCGTCGTCACAGCGAATATCTTTGAAACCGATGAATAGAGCAAATAATCAGTTGTATCCTAAAGCAATGGGCTGAATTGGGTAAAGTTGGCATTGCAGTCGGCTATTTGTTAACCACCCAGTCACGCATGGAATAGAATATCAATTAAGCCATCCCACTGGAATTCTGTGGATGCCGCCGTTCAAACGCTACTTCCAACAGACAACCTCAAATTATCTAGTATACCAGCAATACTTTTTTCGTATTCGCGCCTTTTCTGGCAAATGCAACAAAAATTTGCATAAAACAGCAGACACTGACATCTTACTCGGTCAGCGCCTGTGGCACAGACTTTTAAGCAGTCATATAGATATCCGACTGTGGCAACTGCGTCATTGTTTTGTATCTGACAGAAACTGTTCATCTAGTACTCGCAAATAAACACTATCTAATTTTTACAAAATTTGCGCGGGAAGGTCGAATAAAGATTATCCAAACAGTTGGATAGAGTTGCAACAAACCGGAACAACTGCAAAACGAAAATCGTACGAGTTTAGAGGTTGCGGGAATGTTGAGCCTCTTGCACTTGCGCTCCTTCAAGTAATCGTACGCCATGAATTGGAGCGCACCATGGGATGTACCGATAATACCCGGAACGAAGCCCTGACAACAACAAGTGTATTTAATGACTGACTACGACAAGTGGCCTAAAAAATGCAGTTTACTCTGTACAGTCCGCGAATCCCCTCCTTCTTGTAAATCTTCACCAGCGCATCCGAAAAGCCGCGATAAGCTTTCTGCTGCGTTTCGTACTGTAAACACAGTTGAGTTTTCACAACCCATATCGGATTAGTCACAGCCATGACGGATGTGCCTGAAACAAGTGCAGCGGTCGCCTGAGTTTTAAACTGTCAATCCATTCCAACTGACCAGCTATCATTCCGGAAGCCAAGTGATAAGCAGGGGCAAGCTCGCTGACACCAAACGCCGAACGCATTCTGTCCTTGGTGATGTTGTAACTACACAAAATTTTGTAATACTCTGTGTGAGTGTAGGTTAAGAGAGTAAAGAAAAACGATCATACAATTGAAAGTAGAGACCCCAAGAGACGGTAGCGCCAATCAAATTGGGGGTGACGCCTTGGTAAAGGCCGCGAACGCCTTGACTCGATACGATCGACTTGGCCGCATGCCAATAACTTCTGTACTGCGGTCGCATGGGATCACCTTCGTTAGCTAGAAGTACCGAATGCAATCGAAGAGCATACATATCCGCACGACACTTCAACCTACCTGAGAATCGCACTTTGAGCAAGTCAAGGGGATGGCACACCAACGTGCTGGTGAAACCGCCAGCTATTCCACCCGCCAGGTGGTCGAACTGTGCGGACACCATTCAGATTGTCCGAAAAGAAAGATGTGTTATAATTGGACAGGATTGGCCACAGGGCAAAGGGTTGAGCAGGCATAATGAATATAATCACGATGCGCAACTTTCGCGATCAATTGTCAAGGGTTACTACCACCTTACTGCATTTTTGACAATCGATCGCAAAAACGGTTCACAAAACTCTACTCAGCCCTCAACTGCTTCACCAAAGCGGAATGGAATCGATTTACCGGCTCGTCGAACGGTCCAGTAACCTAATTGCTCGATAGCTTTACGATACAGAGTAACAGTACGTGCAGTGTGGTTCTGAACCAATTTTTGTGTTGCTTTGTCGACAAATACGAATGACGCATTTACTTCAGATTGAACAAATTATGAAGTTCCAAAGCGCAAGAAAAACTCAACGCCGGGCGAGTAACGCTGGGCGACACGCGAAACGACGAACAGCATCGTTAACTAGACATACATCAGTTACCTGGCGCATCAGAACCATGATAGATTACTAAGAGACGAGGCGTACTGAATGAAGCCAC
>NIUQ01002632.1:0-21368 GCA_002796945.1 Plectus sambesii
TCCTTAGTAAGTGATCAAAGTCAATAAGCTCATGGAAGAGGGGCGGCTGTATGAGATAAGGTAGCAACGGAAGCGGAACCAAAACCGGGGAAACATGATTCTAACGAGATAGTTGCTGTGTTGAACACGATAAAAGACACCATACAAAAAAGAGAGACAAACTAGTGAGCATATTTTTTTCGTAGACCTGTTCTCAAGGTGTTCGACAAGAGTAACTAGTTTTTGATGCGATCACATGTACAGAAATGGTGTTTTAGTCGAACTTAAAGTAACGTTAAAGGCTTGCACGAACAATCATCTAATACCCTATTCATCGCGACAAATAACAATGCAATGTCGAATTTGAACATCTCAAGCTATACTAGTGGACTAGTCGAACCGCTGTTTAAACAGTCAACATTCAGTCAAATAAAGTGATTCATAAATCTCGGATCAAATCCTATACATATAATTGGTGACAAAGTTTTGATGACCGGAACTGGACGAGATATGTTCCATATCGAGCTTCAATTTTGCTTAAACGAAAATGTATCATATTTTCCACCATAAAAGTATCGCCACACTGAATGGGCCCCCGCTTACATTCCTATGATGATATAGTAGACATGGAAAAGAAAATGCTAATTCAATGAGCTCAAGGCAGAATATGCACTGAACTCAATGTGATAGAGACCAACAATTCAAAAGAATTTTAAACGATATTGCAACTGATTTAAAGTTTTCAATCGAACAGAAATGAAAAGAAAGCGAGTGAGGATGGCGAAAGTTTATTCGAACGATTTTAACCGGTTTCGCTTTTGGTAACGTATCTGCCAATTACGCTCTACAATATTCCTAGTTGTGGAAGAGATGCTTCACTAAGCTATTTGAAACTACGGCTTAAGCCGAGCCAAAACTTGCTCCAAACCAAAAAATAAGCGTAAAAATTAGTTTGGATTGAATTAAGCTTTAAGAGGTCGAAACCTGACCTAAAAATCAAACCTTTAACAAAGCTATACATAATTAGGTAAACGTTTATTGTAGAGCATCGTCCTCGTGACATCCGAGCAACCGTTCTCTGACCGACGTCATTTCACTAAACCGCAATCGATGAAGTCAAGGCGATATTATTTCTACCGTCAGTGCTTGCGTAGCTTGTTCTTTCCTGCCTTAATAGGCCTAACTATTCATAGGTTAGCTACCGGCACTTGATAGTAACAATCTTTTATTATAGCTGGACTTTCAGTCATTTCCAGCAGACATCGTGTTTGCCATCTTATTTCTGTGCTGTAGCATTTCACAAGGGATAGTGTCGAATCCGCCAGCGATGGCATAATAGTATTTTCCTTAAATTCTATGTCCTCTTTATCAATTGCCATTCTTCACAAGTCGGCGTGAAGTAGGGCCTGAAGGTATACGAGGTCACTTTTGCCTATCAACCAGAGAATATTGCATTTTGCTTTAAAAGCCGTATTCAAAACTTTGGATTTGTTGTGGTGAATAATTCTAGGCATAGTCGAGGTACACGTTAAGAATGATTTCGATAAACCATATTTATTGTGGCGCTGAACGCCCCCAAATTGAAAAATAGATAAATATAAATTGACGAGATAATATAAGGAATGTAGCTTGTTGCGCTCTCTTTTAAATACTTTGGTAGGACAGTCGAAATCGGAGAAGTGCAAAAAATTTTCGTGCCCGATCGATGAGCATTTATACGATTTCGACTACACTTTTGTTGCCTAGTTGTGAAAATAGCGTGACAATTATGAAAATTCTTAGTTATTATTTTTGTTATAAAATTTTAGTTTCATTTTGTCATCTGCTGTCGGAAACAGCGTCCACTGGTTGAAATCTAGCGCTATTTTTGCTTATTTTATTTGTTGGCTGGTTGCTGAGAAATATTGCTCATCAATTCTCTGAACATTTCTCACGATAGGGCGGCCGTGCATGTCGTCATTCTTTCCATCTTTGAGCTATTATTCATCTGTACGCGCGTTCACCCCCAAACATACGCCATTCGAAATAGCCGACAAGGGCGCATAATGTGTGAACAGTTTGTGGATTTTAGAGCTGAATCACGCGAAATGATCGCAACGATGCGAGGTGTGGTCGTCGCCCGGCGAGTTGGCCCTCTGCGTTGTTTGTATTCGCAGTTTCGCGGCGCTTACAATGTCGAATCCCTTCATCCTCAGCAGTCGTCGTCTGCCATTCCTAAAGTGCCAGTAAGTTTGTGATTTTTCAAAAGAGTGTATTACTTTTGGTAGTGGATGTCAGGGAAGGAGATATTTCGCTTCAAAAGTTCTCAATGACGTGGAAATCGAGCAATTTTAATGCATATATGTTAATTCTGGATGACCGCTTTTTGGTTGAAACCGCTTAATGATGATATTCTGTGCGGATTACTCATAATGATTATCATATATATGAGACAAGTCGCAGCACTATCAATATAGCACAGCTCATGCCTTCAGAATTGTGTTGTTTTCATCGTAAATCAATGAATAACACTGTTTTCTTGACCTGTGTACAAGACAGATTTTTTTCTTCAAAATGTCCGCAGCATTGTCTTTACTATTCATGCATCAAATATTGATGTGGATTTCAGGCGAGCCCGTCGGACAATCCGCTTCAATTCAATGGCTATATTCCGACTGGTAAGGCAGACTGTTACCTGTGATCTAGTTATTACTCTCTGATAGCTTTACTATTCTTATTTGGAAGCGCTCTGCTACTATTTTTCATGAATGATTTATTTGCGAAAAAATATGGAGGGTACTTGAATTCGGCGTTCGGTTAAAAAGTATCTCATCTCATCTGTGACTGACGTCTCAAAGCGTTGGCATTTATCGCAAGAACTGCTCACGGCGGCGGCGGTGTCAATGACGTTGTAAAACGAGCGAGCGGCAATTATTGCGTCCGCCGCGCGCCTCGCGATTGTTTCAGTAGATGATGAAAACCCCGCCACTAGATCAATCTGTAAGTCGCCAACGCTGTAGTGTGCACGCCGAACCAGTGCCATTCATTGTGCTACGAGGAATACCTCGCATCACGTACGATATTGGGAAGGCGGACTTGATTATTTGCTCTTTTTGAATGTTGCGCTTACTTTAGACACTAATGTTTTGTATTTTTCAGAGGAAATTGATAAGTCGTTCAGCACGAGCAGCGGACCGGGTGGCCAGCACGTCAACAGAGGTAATGCTTTTGTTTCGAATTTGATCTTCAGTGCGTAGTAATCTCTTTTATGCAACAGTACCTATGTGTATGACGTTAATACTCGAGGGTAGTTTCCAGCAAATGATTTGATTCACATTTCTTTGTCCATGCAGCAAATAATCATCTATCAAGCCATCTTTAAAGGTTCTTTCTTTATGTGTGAAGCATTTATTTTGTATTTGTTTAAACCGTTAAAATGAGAGCAACACAATCACGTAGTACAATGATAATCTTTATGCGTCCTTTATGCAATGCTCGTTTCCATGGCAATATCGCGCAGACATAAAGAAACGTTATTGGGCAGAAGCAAAAGTAGATTGATTAATTGGCAAGCGCCTGATCAGCATGTCGACCCGATAAAACCTTCAAATTCAGCTGTTAACCAAATCCTTTATGTACTCCTGGCGCCGGCCAAATCCTAGAGGCCTAGAAATGGTGGCACAATGCAACTATTTTTGAATAAACGGTGATCCGCATAAACGGCAAAACATCGTGCCACTCTTCGGTTACCGTTGTATCGCGACAGGGAACAATTATTATGTCTGTTAGTCCATTGTGACTTTGCCATTAGTTGATTGATTGCAGTGGCGACTCGAGCGATCATTCGTTTCAACGTGCGCACGGCTAAATGGCTGTCTGATGACCTGAAAAAGCGACTGACCGAAAGGTATTCGCATAGGATCAATATTGAGGTTGGTCTACTAATTTTCATTTGCTGCCTTGGGAACAGAGAATTAGTTGGATAATATCGGCCGAAAAAGTAGTCGATAGGCGATTGTAGCCATAAAATAGATCCTACAGTAATATTTAATGCTAAACGGTGCATATTGACGTTGAGAATTCGACCAATAAAGAGACTTCATAGTATGACCAAAACGGCAAAAATTACGAACTAATTAATTTTTTCCATTCACTGTTATTTATTGACGAACATTTTCCTTTTAAGTTGAACTTCCCGTGCTAGTGCCCGTTCGGGTCAAAAGCTACATGAAAATGGAAATGAAATTAAGAATTCGACAAACAATATATCTAACTGAAACATAATAGTATTTTTCTGCTTGTTTCAGGGTGATCTGATTATCGCATCGGAGCGAACACGAAAGCAGCATCTTAATTTGGCCGACTGTTTCGACAAACTCCGAACGGCTGTTTACGAGTGCTCCGAGGAGTTAACTAAAGAAAACCGTCAACCCGATCCAGAAAAAGTGGAGGAGCTGCGATTAAGGTCGGTCTTCGGTTTTTGTTCGGAGTTCGTGTTGTTTTGTGCTCTAGTGAATATTCGTCTTTGATGCGATATGGTCGAAAATATTTTTTAAAAGGAAAAGATTAGTTAGGACATTTTGAACCATATTTGTGAAAAAAATTGTAAATTAAATCGATTTTTTGTGTTAGCGCCATATTGTATATATTATGCCTATTCTATGGGTTCCAAAAAGATACTGAAATGTTTGGAAAATTTTAAAAAATAACTTTCAACTTGCGGAGAATTTCAAATAGTGAAACGTTTTTATTGCAGACAGGAGCAAGCTAATCGTATGCGGCTGTTAGAGAAAAGGAGACATTCGATGAAGAAAGAAAGTCGTGCAAAAGACTTCTAACCTTGCATAGTATATCGTTACTTTTGATCAAAGTGTTTCGCTCGTGTGTAATGCAAATATTGCCTCTATCGGCCGTTGTGCTGAACAAATACAACTCTGCCTCGAGTAAACTTCATTCAACTCAGTTTGTAATATTGTCGATTCTGTGACGAAATCGTGCCTCTGACGACGATTGTATCTAACTGATATATCTATCTTTCCTTTTACTCTATCTGTTTTAAATTGCCAAATGACTTACTTTTAATCATCGAAGTTTCTTTTTCTGTACAGTATCGGGGCTTTTTAATATATCGTTAATAATAGCTCTCAAATGGAAGGAGGAGCCTGTAGTCCACAATTCACTTGATGCTGTAATCGGGTTTATTGATACATGTGCTGCAGTACTAAAATTAATCAAAAAAATCTCCTTAAGATTATGAAGTTCTATTCCGTATTCCCACATTAAGGGTCCAGATTAGTGCATCCTCTCAGAAATCGCCCGCGTTACTTCGGCGTTACGTAATTTTTGTATTTAATTCCAAACTCTCCATATTCGCCGTGTGTAGTCTGAAGAAGAAATCGATTCCATAGGATGCATTGATACTTATCGCGCTTACAGATCTTAGCCAGAACGCCACTATTGACTTTTATTCATTAAAATGTGACGCAAGCTATTGAGATTGTTTAAGCCCGGTACGATCTAATAATTACGATTTGCTCTTCGGTGAGCATATTGCAGACTATGTGTATTTTGGAACGCTAAAGTGAAATAATTAAGAATGCGCTTAATAATTGATAATTATTCGTATGAAAAACTGAGTCTGCGCAGTTGATAGTTTGCAAGTTTACGACGCCTTAATTTTGTGGATGTACGCCGCGAATGTCGTCATATCTCTTTGTTTCAGCCGGTGAATTCGGTGAAAATGGCGTTCAGTGTGTGTTCAAAGTCATTTCGACTGTCGGTAATGCTGGGCATGACGTTCGGCTACTTTTTGGTCGAAATCATCGTAGGATATGTGAACAACTCGATGGCTCTCGTCGCCGACTCTTTCCACATGCTCTCCGATGTGCTAGCGCTTTGCATCGCCTTCTACTGCATGAAGGTTAGCTATTATTCAGCGCCATTAGCAGTCTCAAGTTTACTTCATTTTGATGCGTGCAAAAAATGCGCTGAATAATTAATAGTCAGCAGTAGTTTAAAATGTCAATGGTATACTGTTACAAGTGACAGCTTGCAATGAACAGTATGAGTATCAAGATATGCTCACAAATGTTCATCCAGAAGAAGTCGATATTAAGCCAACTGCTCCTTAAGTCGCAAATACAGTATTGTATTTTAATTTGCATAATAAAATCACGAATCGACAATGAGTGCGGAAAGGAAGTAAGTGTTCTTGACGATAAATGAGATCTAGAATTGCACTAAAATATTCTGTTTCGTCTAAAGCTTATAAATACACCTGTGCTTATTTCATTGTATACATGTACTATACAATCGCAGCTAATACACACAGTAGACAAGGGGGAAAGGGAGATGTGAGAGTCTAAGATTGGCATTATTTCTCCTTCTTTTTGCAGGTGTCGAAGCGGCGATCACAAAAGAACACGTTTGGATGGGTGCGGGCGGAGATTTTGGGCGCGCTAGTGAACGCGGTGTTCCTCCTGGCGCTCTGCTTCTCCATCTTTGTGGAGGCGATCAAGCGGTTACTCGAGCCTGAAAGAATCGAGGATCCCCTCCAGATTCTCATTGTCGGCTCTATCGGCTTCGTCGTCAACATTATCGGCATTTTCATGTTCCATAGTACGTTCTCTATCACTTTTAAAGAAGAACTTTGAAAAATTTCAGCCGGTCATTTGCTCTGTTCACAACTTTTCTTATGAAGAACTTAATGACAACTTTAAAGTACTATATCATGCCTTTTATTAGGAACATTTGTGTTATTCTATATCATGCGGAATATTCTCCAAGTTTTTATTGCCTCATTGTGACAAAACTTCAGTATCGCAATCCTTTGAAATTAGAAACGTTTAATCATTCCATTTAAAGTGAGGCTTTTTTTGCATGGCGCATGCCTCTTATAACGAACCTGTTATCGATTTGCTAAAGTTCATTGAAGGAGATGCGCGGTCGAAAGTTATTTTTTGATGTATGCGAGAACTTATTATATCACACACGTTAACGCTTACTTATTCTCATAATAGCGTTCCCTACTGCAGCTGTTATACTGACTCATTCTCCCTGATTCAGGTCACGCGGGTATGGGCGGTCACGGCCATTCTCACGGCGGGAAGGCGACTCTCGAGTTGGAGACGGACGACCCGACCGATGCTCAGCTTTACGAATCATTCCAGGTCGTCGCCACAGAAGCCCACAATGTCTCTGTGCTAAACAACATGGCCGACAACCCGCACAAACTGGTTCACCAGTCGAGCAAAATGGCTCGCGATGAGAGTGGTACGTATATTATAGGAATTAATGCTTATTTCGTTGCCAAGTAATCTTTCGCTTCTAAGAGTGAAATTGTAGTCGGGTAGTCTTTGTCGCTCAAGCTACGCGCACTATATTGTGCGACCAGCGCGCAGCGGAAATGAGAAACTGCACGTTGCACTTAACTAAATATTTGCGCTCGCGCATATATCGATGACGACATTCGTATTTGAACTGAGAAAGCTGTCATTAAAGTCACAGTTTTACTGCCTCTATACGTCATTGCGTGTGTATATCCTTATGTCTAAGGAGCTTTGTCAAACAATCAATATAGTGGCTCCTATAAATATTTCCTAACATTTTATTTTTAGCTTTTTAAATATAGCAAAAGCAGACTGATGCACAGTATAATAACATAATTTTTCAGAGATCTCACATTAAAGCTCAATGAAATTTAGGTGCTAATTTATTTGAGTGTTCAAATTAGGTTGAGCTCGATTAAAAGATTATAAATGCTCGCAAAAATAAAACTGATGGCGCATACTTGGATTATCCTACATTTTTCAGGCTTGACACCTAACCATGACGACACAACTGACGAATCAAGGGCGCTGACAGGCACTCGATCGAATAGAGTCGTCATCGTCGACGACAAAAACAATCGACTAACCGACAAGAAGGCAGAAAAGACCAAGAAAGCTGGTATGTGTCAATTAGTCTGTAGTTAATATTGGTTAATGAGTGTATATATATGTTAGAATATAGATTTAAAAGCTACACTTGTTGATTGCATTTTGGCTATTTGTTCACGGGGTATTTGGGATCTACACTAATATGCGTTCCTTGAAGGGCCTAGATTTGAAAGAAAGAAGTTTAATAGATAGAGAATAATGAACTCGTCCGGCGTTTTATAATGAGCAGTGCTGAGCGTGTTCGATTGGATCAGCGATCCCATTTGCAATTAATATTCCATTCGTCTTCAATCGGTTAAGCGTATTTCAATGGGTGCGTCCGCAGTCGACGTGCTGACGCGAATGGGTGATGATCTATTATTCTTTTCGACGTTTTCTTTATATCGCGAGCTCAATCGGTTGTGTATAATGTGCTCTACAATATTATAGTAGTTATTACTTGAGTAAAATGATTGCTTTTCAGGTGGAACCGCTGCGCAGATGAACATGCACGGAGTGTTCTTACACATTTTGGGCGACGCGTTCGGCTCGCTCATCGTGATCATCTCGGCCGGCGTCTGCTACTTTCTCAAAGATAAAGAATATCTGCAGCTCTATCTCGATCCCTCGCTCAGGTACAGTCTTGCGTACTTTAATATAGAGAATTGTCTCATTTCTACCGCATTTCAAGAACAGAATTGAAACTAAACTATAGTCCAACATGATCATTGAAATTATAGGAACACATGCAGAAATAGTAATAGGATATACGTGTAATAAATTGCTTTTCGTGCTCGCAAAATAGGTTTATAATACTGCATTGAGGAGCGTTTGCGCCTAACGAACGTTCTTTACTCGTCAATTATGCGTGGTAACTCTCGGGAACTTGTTTGTACTCAATACATAAAGTTTGTATCATAAAGTGTGTTTTGTAGTGTGTCCTTTGTTCTCATTTTAAAGAATAGTAGCGCGCGTCAAATATTGGTATATTACAAAGAAAAAATAGCAATATTGTTTTCTGCTTTTTAGTATACAATAACTTCATATTTTTTATGTGAACATTGTTCTTAAATGATGTTCTGTGAGCATTTCGGGCACGTTTGCGCAAATCTAGAAAAAAATTTATACCAGCAAAGAGTTTTAAAGCGATCGCCAATGTCTCTGATTACCTTCGTAATGATCTGATTATTGCAGCTTGATAATGGTCTGCGTTATTGTAACAACGACTGTGCCTTTACGTAAGTTTTGCTTTGCTTCATTTGTTGCGACGTTTTGTAAGGTAATCTTTATGATATGGGGTCGCCAAGCTAACGACACCGAAACGCACATGAGCTCATAAGCGTCTTTCGTGATCGAATGACTGGGGTTGACTGAGAGCCAAAATTAAATATGATAATGACGCTATTTTCCCTCTTTCAGTATTATCCGTTGTTGTTGCGCCGGGGGCTGAATCGTGTCTGTCTAGCTGTTGCGTCACTGCATCAATTTTCTTAACATAATTTTTCAGTTAAGTAGAATGTAGAAGCGTCTTCGCACTATTCTATCATATAGCAACGTTCGGTTAATCTGCCAACGTAACCGTTTCAAAACTACTGCTATCCGAACTCATATTTATTATACAGAGTAAAGGAAATGGAAAAATAGCATCATATATTGGGTTCTAATCCGTGGTCTGTTTCAGTGAAGGAGACTGCACTTATCCTGCTGCAAACGACGCCCAAATACATGAATGTGCAAACTATGAAGGCCAAGCTCCTCGAGGTAGCTATTTTTCTTCGCCTAAACTTTGGTTCGCCTTCACTTAGGGACTGCTTTAAGTCGCATCGAAGTGTGCTATTCATGCCGAATAAGTCATTCAAATTTGATCAAGCATCAACTATGAGTATTTAGAAAATTATTTTCATAGCTCTTCGAGGATAAGGATATACTTTCAAGAAAAATATGTAAAATTTAACATTTACATTGTGGTACAAGCGCTGAAATTCTCAGTTGTGTGTTACATTTGCGGTTATTTTTAAATTCTACGATAATTCTTAGTAGTCTTAGCGTGGTCAGTTTTTCATTGCTACATAATTGTTATCTGAGAACATCATATTAGCTGGAGTTATTCGGAAGTAGTTGCAATCGCTAAATTTTTCTAATGTATTTTCACGCGAGTTTAACTTTTTACCTTCTCAAAACTTCTCGCGATGGCGCAGAAGCATGGAACGTGCTGCGCGCTTAGCAAAAGTATACGTAATTAAGCATGGGAACGGGAATCAGCGCGCGAACCCGCGAAAATCTGTACTGTGCCGTTTCAAATTAGCGCCATTCAGCAGTGATTCGACACGTGATTTCACGATATGTCAATTTGAAAATCGCGATTACCGATTGCATTGCGTCAGTTATCAGGACTT
Source organism: Plectus sambesii (assembly GCA_002796945.1). NCBI lineage: Eukaryota > Metazoa > Nematoda > Chromadorea > Plectida > Plectidae > Plectus > Plectus sambesii. The sequence continues at coordinate 10,271 of NIUQ01002632.1, forward strand.
TGATGTGTTTAATGAATGTACTGATGCAATATCGAAATGGATGTGTTGCAGGTTGACGGCGTGTTGGCCATTCACGAGTTTCACGTTTGGCGACTGGCTGGCCAGAAGATTATTGCGACTGCGCACATTCGCTTCCGCTCGCTGACGGACTACCTGCAGGCTGCTGAGAAGATTAAGAACTTCTTCCACGAACAGGAAATACACTCCACTACCATCCAGCCCGAATTCGCCGAAGTGAGTCGTACTAGCACATTGCGCTCTGTTTATGAAAGTCCATGGAACTACGAATATCAGTATAAAATTTGAATATTAAGGCTGGAAATGGGATTGCTCTACATTCTCCTCCTTTTTTGTATTGTTATACTTGCATAGTCGCAGTCCGAATTTGAACCCCTGCTATAATTATGACTTGTCTCACTAGAACTGGTACTCAGTAGTTGCGTTACCATCGATACTTGTCAAGCTCGGAAACTCAGCGAATACTCTGTGTACAAAGATTTATCATTTTTGTAGAATGGAATGAAACAGAATGTTTGTTGTATCTTTCATTTAGAGCTTATTCAAGTTTCGGGCCAAGTTTATTCCAATTAATATGTCAAATTTAACGAGCCGCGCTGTTAGCACGCGGCTATGCAGCGATTGATCATTTGCTTGTAAATGACTCGTTGGCTGCTCTGTCAACGGGTGACGAAGGCGGCCAATGTCTAGATCGACTATAATGATAATTCGCGCGTCTGTAGATGATTCCGGCCGAGAGCAATCACGAGCTGACGTCGGACGGCCACTGCTTCTTGAGCTGTCCCCCGGAGCAATGCGATGCGAGCGCCACCTGCTGCGGACCCGTCGACTCTTTGGCCACTAAAACCGCCGCGAGCAGCTTATCGCCTCGGTCAAAGACCGACACCGCTCCTCCACCGCCCTATGAAGAATCGGCCAAGTCGGCTGGACAACGATCGACTGCGTTTGTTTGATTGTTTGTTCCAATGTTTGTTTGAAATGGATGATTCATCATTAGCAATAAAGGTCAATGCAAAGGTAAGAAGAGGCAGTTATAAAGAGTTAAACGAAAAATTGCATCTCTTTTAAAACGTCTTAAAACTGTTAGTTAAATAAGGAAAAAAAGGCCTCTTCTTACCTTGATGGCGTCTGAATTGAACGGCTGTTGAAACTATAACTCGAAAAATCATTCAGTTTAATTTATTTTCGGTTATTCGGCTATTTTTGGCTTAGGTTTAAAGAAACATAATCCAAACGGATCGAAACAAGAATGTAAATGAATGAATTTTGGTATCGCATATGTAGTTTGGATGTACTCGCTGCTACTATTGGTTAAAGTAGCGAATGTTACTGTTATCGAAAGTACCCTCACGATTCAGTTACCGAATATGAATGCAGCCGAATATTTCCGGAATTAAAGTTGTTTGAGCCCAAATTGTGACGCGCCTACGAAACATTTCACAAGCTCTCAGTCAAATATCCTTTCCTTTACTGGGATGCTCCTCTTTCATTCATTGGCTGATAATCACGACTATAGTACATAGTTTTGTTAGCTTTGTGAAGATGTGATATCAATATGACGTGCTAATATTTTAATATTAGCTTATTAAACTAAACTTGCGCGCGTTAACCGCTCCGTATTCTTATAAACGTGTCAAGTGTAACATTATCCGTATTGATTTTAGCCGTGCTCAGTTGCCGTTAGCCATACAGTGGGTATATTAGCGTTTATTTCTCCGTCTGTTGTCATGTTGCGTAATCTCTGGTCAATAGCTTGACGGTAGCGAGAGAAAATTCGCGCATTTCCTTGCACAAAAATGGTACAAGTAGCCGCAGTGGGATGCACCAGGGGATGCGAGGATGGCAGTTTTGAGAAAGGTCGCAAAATTAGTGCCGCAATCTGTAGTTAAAAATTTTTCTCGACGCTGCAGAATTGTTTTCGAAAATCGACGAAAACACGATTATTGCAAAATATTATTTCGGTGGGACTTTAATATTTTAGCTATTCTTGAATATTGCTGCATAAAATTTTCATACTCGATTTTCGAAGCTTAAATTACAGAGTTATTTTCCAAACTCCCCCACTTTTTCGCTTTTTGTCCAACTCTACGAACTGAAAAATTTTACCCGCTCCAATCCGGTTTGGGCAGGAAGAAACCTTCATTCCCAGGTGCACCAGATTAATTTAAGCTTGAGTTATGGCAATCCTTTGCCTATGGATGTGGGGTAGCTTTCAATTCAAGTTTGAATTTGAGCTCACTTTTGTATCATACACAAAAGCATTCGTTCTTAAGTCGAGCTGATTCTCCTGCTCCCAAACTTTGGTTTATTTGATTGAAACTATTGATTGAACGTCTTTTCGATAGTGTGCTCGTTTTACTTTTAGAATTCGGTGAATAAACTACTTCCTTTATTTTGTTCATCGCTTAACCTGGAATCGTCAACAATTAGCAAGACCTCTAACTTGCTCAAAGAAAATGTGCACGTCGAAGTGGCATTTTCAGTCGTATTTTATTTCTAGCCATAATCATACAATCGATAATTCCCCTATAAACCTAAAGCAGTCTTTAGTTCAGTCTGCAGCTTCAACAAAATATTAACTATCCACATTTGGAAGCGCAGTAAGGGGCGTGTGTACACCCCGACACATTGGTATACTTTTGAAATTATGGTGAATGAAGACACTGTAAAGATTACATTCGTCGCTACGAGAGACGAAGCTGGACCTCCCCCCAGAGGTGTCGACGGTGAAATTTACTGCCAAAAGAAATTGTCAGCCTGGGCACAAAATTACGCTTTTATCCAATTTGAAGCCTAAGCTCAGTCGTAGACTAAAGTCTTTTTAAAGCCGACGTGAAACTGTGTTCATCTACACCGTTTAACACCGTTTCTGAAGACACTGACCTGTCATAACCGTTTAATTCAATTGCAATCAGTGACTGTTGAACTAGATACATATGAAATATGAGCGTTACGAGTAGTCCCTCCGCAAACCCCATAGACTGTCAGCAGAGTGAAATCCTACTCTAACAGTGGCACAAAGATCATTGGTGGTTTTTCAACCAAATACTGTCATAATACACGAATGAACATATATTTCTCCTGACAAGATTCCTGAGTGCATTACAGTAATTGGACATTAGCCAAGTACTTTCGAAACACGTGCACATTCGTCATCGCGCGCTCAATAGAGTTGCAGATGTCCTCAGTCCGGACAGAGTACCATTTCAGAAAGTGCTCGATAATGTCGTCGAAAGTAGATGATGGCGATTACTGCGATTAATTATCAAATATTGTTAAGATTACATATTTGAGCTTCTGTCCAAGCAAAATTGTTCTTGTTATTTGGTCGCAAAAAATTACTGCCGATTTTCGTAGATAGCTACAAATTTCAGTGCGCGACGATAAGTTTGAAGGATGTCTGCCACTCTTTTGCACAAGTCGCTGGATCTACTTTCTTCTGGTAAGCTGCCACTGTTGATCCTATTGTGTAAAATAACAGCGAGAAGACTGATTAATCATTATACAGAAATATTGCTTACGTCATCGTTGAAGTCCTCAAGAGGATTATTGTAGTTTACGACCACAATGTAACCGACAGGCTGCCCTTTTTCGAGTCAATGGGTCCATGCTTTAAGCTGGAACTAGTTTCTTAATTTTAAACGGCTCGGTTCATTTTGCTGATTGACTCCTTTCAGTCGATGGCATTGCATCATCGAGCAATCAGAAGCAGTCGAAGCGCGCCAGAAAAAAGAAGAAGGTGCAGGAGCAGCAGGATAAAGATGCCGGTATTGCCATGCAGCGTTCCGTATTTCTGCCGGAGAAGAAGGCAAAGGTATATTCAAAGGCAAATTCGCATATTAGGAAAAGAGAAGAGACTGCAGTTTTTTGAGCACTTTATAGGCCGGCTGGCAAAAGTTTCAGGGCCATTCAACAGCTCTATTGAGCAGTGTTTGCACGAAATTAAATCCTGGGCCAGCCAAATACCTCACTCATTGAGTGCGTAGGTCGAAAATCTCGCCTGGGTTCATTTTTAGCACCCTTTTACGTTGATACTATGACATAGTTTTGATAAAAATCAACATATTTAATGATCGAACCGTGTACCGATTGCCCTGAAACTTTTTAGGCCTACACGCATTACTTTATTTAGAGGTGGCACATAAAATTACTCGCTGTAATCGATTGCGGTTTTTAATGAATTTAGAATGTAGATCGTTGAATCGAGAAATTTCTGTGAAAACTCACACGCAAAAAAACCTTTCCTGCTTTTTTGCTTATTCTCGCTTACTTCTTGATTGAAGCGAATTCTTAAAATGGAACCTGTAAATTACGACCACAGTAAATTGATAGAAATGTTTGCGCGCTTTAATATACACAATGCATTTAACTATATCACTGTGAATATTTGCAACATTTTATTTATTCTGTGGCAATTTTACATCTCTTTTAGGTTAAATCTGCAGTAGAGGAGTGCCAGTCGCGACCGAAGACGGACCATTTGAAACGAAATGTTCGCTACATGAAATTTCTGGAAGAAAAACAGCTGAATGAGAAAGTAATGCGGAAATTGGTTAGCATTCATCAGCTGCCGTACAAACGCCAGAAAAGAGCGCTTGACATGGCGAGGTAAATGGCTTAATATTGTCAGTCTTGTGAGTGATGTACAGCAATTTCATCCATAAAGGCAACACCGAGTATGGAGCGCCAAAATTGATCCATTTCCTTATGTTGCGGCACTGGCATTAAAGTCGCTCGCGAGTTTTGTAGAGAATTTTTTAGTCGTTGAAGGGACGTTCGCAACGCTCATCTGTGAGAGTCATTTGCAGCTGGTTCCTGTCAAAATCAGATTAAGTTAATAAAGTAGTCGTGTAATAATGTTATAAGAATTACATTTGATGGCGCATTTGCGTGAGGAAAAGTAAAATGGATTGAATTCGGCGCAAAAGTGCTCTAGCCGCCGTTGCCCATTTCGGCGGCTGAATGAACTCACTACCTGAGAAGGAATGTAAGGGAAAGTCTAGGATAAATGCATAAGTAAACGGATCGATTTCTTCACTCATATCCGCTGACTATTAATCTTTGGAAATTTCTTATCATATTTCATTATAATGCATCACTTGTGAGAAGCTATTGCATTATTTGATGACATTATTTTAAGTCTGTTATACATTCAACCTTTAACTGGCGTCATTATTAGAAGTTTGCTTGCGGTAATGTTCACAATTTTTCTTTTTAGACATGGCGCCGCGGAGAAGGTAGCTCTGAAGCGAAAATTGAAGAGAAAGAAGAAGGACGAACCTATATTCAGCGATAAAGACTTTGAGAACTGGGCCAAGGGGTTGGGAGGACGCGAAAAGAAAGAGGAAGCTGTTCTGCTCTGAAAAGCGCTATTTCGTTGTTGTTACTTCTTTTGTTGGACCGTAGAGTTTACGCCTCATGAATAAAGTCGCGGTACTTTGCGTCGATGTCAGTGTTTGGGGATCTGCTTCATTGTGTCGCTATCGATGACTGATAGATTATCAGTTACTTCTTGAAAGTTTATATGTTTAACTATACCGCACAATCTTCAGCTCACTGTTAAATCTATCCAACAATGCCGAGGTTTCAGTTTAATCTTGTCGACGCCATTTTGATCAATCGATCTTTCGCGCCATTCGAGTATCTTCTAAATTGAGAAATAGCCCATTGAGATTTATTCGTATCTGTAAAAGAATTTATGCGTTTGATGTTGTCACATGTTGAAAGATTGTTTCACAGTCGCTGATAGTTTGAGGCATCGTCGATACGGGCGGTATGGACCTGCAGCAAGTGTGTCCAGTGTGCAGCAGTCGGCTGTTCCCGAGGACGCGGGTCGGGCGGGCGACCGATCCATTCGCGCTCATTCCGTGCGGCCATCTGTTCCATCGAGAATGCGCCGATCGTTTGATCCGCCGCAGTGGCAACTGTCCGACTTGCGGCGCCCGCGCGGAGAATGGGCGCCGACTGTACTTTGCCGATGACGTCAAACCAGTTAATGACTATTACGCAAGTCGACGCAAAGAGGTTCGTGTTTATGGCGCTACACTTGTACTCGTTTTTCGCTTCATGTAGCATCAATCATTCAGAGTTAATTTGATCCTTTCGCTAATTGTTGAGGTTATTTTACAGCACCGCGCCACGATATTAAAGCACAAATCTTGTCTTAGGGCGCAGAATCACTTGTTACTAATCGATGTTTGCTCAAGGATGCAGATATATTCAGCTGCTGCATGCTTTGTGTTTAAGAATCGTATTGCACCTTTTGCTATCTTTGTAAAAATGGTTATCAAAAAGTTGGAACGCTGTTTGCGCATGTACTTCAGTTATACCGCGTGTTCGGCATATGGAGCACGACTTAAAATTGAATGAGTTTTTGCCGTATGCGATGTTCTGTTTGTTCTAAAGCGAAGCAGCAGTACGGTCAAGTGGAATCAAGTTAGGGTAGATTAGGGTAATATATGGTGCCATCTTTTCTCTCTTTTAACAAATCATACCGAGAAAATTCCGCGAAAAGTTATCCTTGAACAATAATTTCCTCATTATATCGCTCACTTCTCGCTATAGCTAGTTGCAGAAGAGAAAGACGGGGCTCTTTGAATTTAACCGAGATCAGTTTTTCTTTAACCCCACACAAATAATGCGAATAGGAACGATCGATATGTGGGGCCCTTTCGATCCACTTTAAACTGCCGCCCGAAAGTCGTATCAGTCCTATTTTTGAAATATGACAATCGTACGCGTGTGTTACAAGCTATTCGACCTTTGGCCTCTCTCGCTGATAACAACGACGCTTTCATATTGGCGTTCAAATGCAGAGAGTGACGACCGCTCCCACTTTTGTGTAGAAAGTCGAGGGTAGACCGTGCGGTGTCTAAATATACACGACTTGTACAGTGTCAACGTCTTTAGTAAAGTGAACGTGATTCAGACGCGAGACGAGCGCAGGGAGCAACCGTGCGAGGACGAGGTGCCGTGGTACAGAAGGCACACGCGCAGACTTCTCACCGGCGGCGCCATCATCGGCGCGTTGGCCGCCGGTCTCATGTCTACCGCTTCTCGCAGAAGACGAGAAGACGAATATGCAGCACTCGCGCATGAGCAGCAACAGCAGCAACAAATGTACCGTATACAATCGCTTACTCTCATTATTGAGCCGTTTAACAATAGCGCATACGGGTCGCTATAAATATCTCTTTCAAGAAGATCTCTAAAGTTGTCTCCTTTGCTAAGGCTATTATTATAGGAGACCATCCAACCAGTTTGATCGCCAGCGCGATTCTGAGAGCTTAAATGTGCACTATCAACGGATTGAAGCGCGCGCGCGCGAAATTGAAGTGCTAAAGCCATTAATTTGCGATATTTAGCGTTATTTTAGAATCGTAACTTGGCAAGCGTCTACTTGTTCGTAATTCGCGCACTTACACTCTCAATATCTCAAGTTAGCGCTCTTAGAAACGCGTGTGAAGTCAAAATAGTTACAGAAATCTTTTCCACGATGAGTGCTGCGTATTATACTATGAAGGATCATGAATTGGTCGTTTTGAACCGTTCTGTAGTCAAAAATTATAATTTTTTGTTTTAGGTCATCTAATTTTGGCAAGAACGTTCCTAAGGATGGCAAACACGGCCAGCTAGCGGGCGTAAAACTAGTAAGTACTGTCCACTTGAACATATTTATTGTTGAATATTTTAAATTAGTTATCCTGTGCAGGTATGATTCGATCGTGATCATTAATATGCTAATGTCCACTGAGCAGTTGAAGATTTCGATGATTCATTCGCAGTGCCCAACCTCATGAGAGCCGTCATGATACTACGAAATTTTAGACCGAAGACGGCGCCCAGGCTGTAACCGCATCTTCATCACATCCGAAGAATGTTGTGCAAAATATGAATCGTACTATTGTAAAAGGCGCCGCCCTGCCTGCTGGCGGGGGTGGTGGACACGCTCCCGTCAGCCATCCCGGCAATCGCATTAACGGATTTGGCACTGTTTATGCTACTGGAAATGATATTGCACGCAGTGGTGGCAATACAGCCGTCAAAGTGAGTTTTAATCAGTTCTTTTTGGGATCTGTGCTGTGTCCTAGGGTTCTTTTAGGGGAAAAGGGCTGATGATACTAAAAAACATTATGCGCATGGCTTTGGTCCAGGAGACTGTATTGAAGTGCACTCTGTCGTCATTTGACACGGAAGGTAGTCATTCAAAAATTGAACGCTATTATGAATGTTATCTAGCCGTGCAGATTTAACAGCCGGTAGCAGTTATTTTGGATATTAGTGAGTAAAATTGAGTGCACGCAGTATTCAACGATGAAATTCGTTAATTACTGCTATAAAGGAACGTTTTTATCCATAAATATTTGTTCACAGTTTTCGCGCTCAGTTATCGACCACCGATATTATTAGTTACTATTCTCAGGTCTGCACGCGATGTCAACCGGTCGATCATCGCCTTGAGAAAATGTCTAATTCCGTTACACTTCTTATTGCACGAGTGTTTCAGAGCCCTAGCACTGGCTTAAGCGCAGCCACTAGTCAAGGACAGTTCGCGAATAAAGTCAGCTCTGGCGGCGGCGGCGCAAGCGAGGCCGGCAAGCGGTCGAGTAATGGAGTTGGCGGTGGCAGCAAAAGCGTGAGCGCCGTTGGCAGCGGATATGGCGGCTCTCGCAACGGAGGAAAGGCCCTCGGCGGCAGTAAGAGCGGTAACAAGAGCGGCATAAGCTCTGGCGGCAAGAAAGAGTACAACACCGGCAGCAAAAGTGGCAGCAGCGGCGGTCGTTCTGCAGCCTTCAATAGTGGAGGCAAGACGAGAAAGTGAACGTGCTCCCATGAAGAAGGTTTCCTTAAATCTTTGGTTGCGGTAGTGTATGGCTCAGCGACGTCACGCGCTGCAGAGGGCCCTTAGTGCTCAAGAATTCATAANGCTCCCATGAAGAAGGTTTCCTTAAATCTTTGGTTGCGGTAGTGTATGGCTCAGCGACGTCACGCGCTGCAGAGGGCCCTTAGTGCTCGAAGAATTCATAAAGTTTTAGCATAAGAATGTAGATTGTTTTGAGCGTAGCGAGAGAGAGTTAGAAGGTGCAAAAACAGCGTGATGTCTTTTATGAATGGTTTCAATAATGTGTTCGCCTTAGCGTTAGTTGGTGCCAACGTATCAAGATGCTTGAAACTGTAATTAGAATAACGTTTTCAAAATGAGTGCCTTAGTTTGAACGTTGACGTTCTATTTCTATAGCATAGTGCGGAGTGTCTCTTTGGGAAACTGGTCAACCCCTCGTGCATTATATTTGTGCTAAATCAGGTGAGAGTATACCAGATCGTGTTTTCTAGTCTGTTTGAAACACTTGTGCATATCATATTATGCTTCCATCTCACGTCTATTTCACTTTATCTCAGTCTGTCATGTGCTTTATTTCCGAAATGACGATTCGTATCTGCCAACGATGTTCAAAGGTTTGCTCTATTCACATCTTTTTAGAAAGTCGGCCGCGATTCCATCACATTTTCAGATCTTAGTTTAACCACTTTCTCTCAAATATGGCGTGTTAAATGAACGAATTTAAATGGAAAGTTCTCGCAAAACTATTATATTTGGTTCAAATGCACACACTTTTATGAAAAAATTATTTTACTAATGCTCAGAAATGATCATTTTTGTCTGTAATTCGAGATTAGCGCTTCTCTTTCGAACCCCGATAAAAGCCCATAATTGGGTTTCAGGCCAGGAGCGACCGATTCCCATCGATTCTTTAGGCGCCGTCATTTTATATAGAACATAATCGGCCTTTGAACATCGGGGCACCATATTCTCTTCAGTTGTGATATACTGTACTCAATGTGCGGTGCTGTTTCGGTTCTTCCATTCTGTTTCAATTGTCTCGTACAATTTGTTTCTCGGTTCTATTATACATTTTCATGCTTTTCCATTAATATCTAGTCGGTAGTTGAATAGTGACGTGGATTAGTTGGTTAGTAAAAGATCTGTCTTAAAGTCTCATGATTTTGAGTTTGATAGCCGTGGTTTTACTGGACCACCTGACCAGCAGTAGCTCGGTCGTATTGCGAATGAAAGTTTGTTCTTAAAATTGGAAAATGATTCTGTTTATAAATTAGTTACCGCCTTATTATCCGAATTGATAAAAGCCGAGTTTGTATTTTTAATGAAAATGGTTGAATGATTTTTATTCCTTCAAAAAAAGAATTACGAGGCTTACAATAAGTTTTAATTGGCATTCCCTGAGAAGTTTTCGAAGAGTTTCTTTCGCTGCTTAACTATCATTATATATTTTCAAGTGGTAGTCAATTTATAAAACTCTGTGAAAATCAAAATGAATTTTGTCTTTAATTCTTAGAAGGGACAATTCGAAATGTGTGTTGACTAGTAAAGAGTGCGTTTATTAGGCGTCACTTTCTAGTGCTTTAGCTGCAATTCGATCATTCCAAAGAGAGATTGAAATGGATTCGGCGCTGGTATGCGCTATCTGCGACTGCCGCCTATTCCCTGATGCCAAGGGTACGTCGGCTCAGGACCCATTCGCGCTCAATCCGTGCGGCCACGTCTTCCACCGCGAGTGTACTGAAAAGTGGCTCAATCGCAGCCCGACTTGCCCGACGTGTCGCGGCAATGTCCAGAACGGGCGTAGGGTATGCTTTACATTAGTATCCATAATTCTACTATGTAAGTTTGGCCTTAGCCTAAGCTGAGTTCGTTACTTGGGCTGTATGCCTATATCTCGTTCTCACACGAAATCTTGCGCAAGAATGCTGCTGCCATATTTGTCACTGAAACAATCGGCGTTCGACCTTTGGAATGACTCGAAATAGCGAGAAAGAAGTATTTTTTTCACGATGACCCTGTTATTGGAGTCATGCATACCAGATTTCATCAAATGCGCATGCAGAAATTGCATCATTCTTGTGAAGGCATTTTTATAGGATTTGCGAGCTTTTTCGTTGCTTTGTGGCCGTTTCATGTTCTTTTATTAGGTTGGCTAATAAGTAATTGCGTTTTTTTCCACTGAGTTTGAATGCATATAACTCGGTTAAAACGCAATCAATTTGAGTGCGGTTTTTTTCG
>NIUQ01002633.1:0-21322 GCA_002796945.1 Plectus sambesii
CGAGTTTGAAATGATATTTAGACATGAGGTCGAAGACATCACAGTAGAGGCAGTGACTAGTGAAAATGAATGGGTGGTCCTGCAGTAGTCTGAAAAAATTAACAGAAATTATGATAGTTGTGATAGCGTGCGGATATAAAGATGTTTTTATACGATCTCGACGACTCGAGTATCCCGAACTCAATCATATTCATAAATACTTATACTCACCATTCCTATAATATTAACACATTTTTTACACTTATATTTTTATATAGGGGACAGTCCGTTATCAAAAATCGTTCCCTACAATCCTGCTCGATTTACGTAATTAAGATGCAGCTTCAACCCTGTTCACCATAGATGCTATTTTTATGCTTGAGTTGAGAAATAAATAATAAAAGTGTCTGCATTAACAGCGGTGAAGCAGATAGCATAATTGTTACTCAAAGCTGAATAATACTTAGAAATTCTCAGCGCTATGCTTCTCAATAGCTACAACGTGGGCTGCATAAGGTATTCTGGGAGCATCAAGCATATATACAAAAAATACTGCTAATAATAACAATGAATAAATATAGATTAAGGACTTCTATACGCAGGTTTATGGGAGGTTTGCTCTATGTCGAAACGTCATTAATAGGCACTAAACAAACTCCACTCTTTTCAGTGGTTCAAATCAATTGCTTACTTGAGCAATCCTTTTTCAGCAAACGTTCGCCGTACGTCCAAAACGCTGACTAACGATAAGATGTCGCGGCGAAGAGTCGAAACATCGACTGGTTCTTCTTCGCCTGCAACGTATGTCAATTAAAAGAGATTAAACATACTCATACTTGCTGCTATCGTGCAATCAATTATTAATGATAACAAATAGTTACTTGCCAATGGATTATTGGCTTCATACAAATTATATGTTTATGTATTGTGCTCCTGGCCGACTGCCGAGAGAGGTAAGACTTATTATAGAAAAAGAGCGCCGACCTTTGATGTCGCCAGTCTCGTTGCTGGCCACGCTGCCCTGGCTAGTTTGCGTATCCGCCCTTGACCGCGGCGGAGTACTTACAGTTGTGCTAACATCCATGTAAAAATCTGAAAGTGAATACAAGGATGGCGAAGCGATGTCGCCAAGAACGGTGAAGTTAGTCACTAGATACCCCCTATGTGAGTGCACACAAACTGCCTAACTCTACTTTTTGACCTCTTCAATCCTTCATATTGGCTTTTTAAAACTTTGCCCAAGGTTAGCTACGTCTGGCAAACTGCCAAGTCAGAGAAATTGAGCATAGTTAAAGTCAACTAGAAATTCGTATACGAAAGATATCGCTCAACACTGTTTTTTGACTTCTAAACATTTCTTTTATTAGCGTTCGTGTCAAATGATGGCTTATTATCGTTTGTTATCGCATGTTATGCAATAATGCGACGATTTCACTTCAAGCGTTACACTCGCGTTAAGGACCTCTGCGTCCTACCCTTCCCCAAAGCGAGACGAAATACACGTACAGCTGTTCACCGCGAATGTTTCATAAATTTAGTAGCTCGGTCATCAAAGTGGTGGTATCCTAGTACAGCGAGTTAAGTGTGGTCATTGGAGACATAACTGACTTGAATTTGGCAAGAGACAGTGCTTTGCACATGTGATCAAAATTCCAAAATATCTTCATATTCTGCTGAATTCTAAAACTGCTTAGTCTTAAATGTTACTTAAAATACACTCGAGCTCTTCAAGTTATGAATGATAAATAAACTGTACTAATTCAAGCTCACTTTAACTAGCAGTAAACTCCAAATGATAAAGAGACCAACCTTTAAAAGGCACCATTCCGTATTTCATGACAGATCCCCTGGGCGCGCAATGGTAGCACTGTCTCTGATGGTGAATAGTCTCTTTGGGCGTTTCCTTCAAGTTGCGGAACCGAACGGACGTCGCCGATGTTGCTCGACTGTCCTGCGACCAGTAATCGGCTTCCAGTTTGTCATTGATCCTATCATTGGATGGCACAAAAATACCCTGAAATCGAATAATATCACATTAACACGTTCAATTTATCACATGTATTCTGCTGATTGATGAACTCGACGCAACCGCGAATAGAATATGGTGCTCGAGGTGTTACCGCAAAAGGAGGTAAACATCCGTAATGACGGGATAATTTCGAGATTCGTTCATCAGATATAATCACGAATAAACGATTCGAAAGCGAAAGCCCTTGTACGAATAGCACTCAAAAATTTATCAAAAATAAAAGCTGCAAAGAAGCATATCTATTGACGCCTGATCAATTGTTTTCTGGCTCGTATGCACCGATAGTTTCACTGTTCCTGAGATAAATATCGACTTTTAAAAAAGACTTTTCCGTCAATGTAACGGTAACAGATGGTTGTAAACTGCCGCGATAAGAAGCGTGAAAACAAGCTGAAAGAAAGCGATCCGCACCGAAGAGAGGAGCTGCGCGTTGACGGGCAAGACGATGAGCGGGCCGGACGAGAGACTACCCTCAAAGGGCCGCTCGTCGTCGCTTCCCTCTTCGAACTCGGCCGACCACGCCTCCGCGTAGTCGTTCATCGTCTGCTCCAACGAGGAGAGCACCTCCCCACTGCCTCCCTCCTTCCTCTTTGCCGACCATCGCAGATCATCGTTCGCGCCGATTTTCGTGGCGTCCACGAGGCGCTGCCATTTGCCGATCCCCGCCGCCTCGCGGTCCGACAGAAAGCGGTAGGACCGACTCTGCTCGCGGTCTGGAAGGGTCGTCATACGCTTCAGCTCTGTGGCCTCCTGTAAAATCACAGTAGTAGAAACGTTCAAATGGAATGAACACGTTGGAAATGGCGGGCGAAGAGGAGGCCGGCATCTGGAGCCTATTTCATAACACTAATGTAAATGACAAATGTAATTACATATCTGCATTGTTATCGCGAATTGATTATTACCATCACACGTACTGCGAACAAACGCGTGATGACAATGTACAAATGAAATAAAATTTCAACATTTACTTTAGTCATATGAAGTCGACATCTGGGGCTCAGGAGTAGTAATACGTATACTTCGGTTAAAATTGGACTTTGTAATGTCAGGCTCAGGGTAGATCAAGCCAACACATATTCGCGGCGATTCGAAAACTTGTTTCTTTAGCCACAGAAATACATATTTAATTAAATTCAAAAACCAGTAAGAAAAAGAAGTGCTTACCTGAAGGCAAAGATTGCGCCTAAGTGCGGATGAACTATGAATCTCGACGTCTTCTCCGAGTCGTTGCTTCTCATGACGATGGTGCCGTTTGGCGCGCGAATCGGAGAGAGGTCGCCCATCTCCGGTGGCCAATCTCAGTCGATACGCGCGACCGCTTATCAACCCCAATGGCGCCAAACTCTGAGGCGTCGATGACGTCAACGGTGTGTACGGTCGCTGGCCTGAAGTAGCAAGTAAATGATACACTCCATTCGGCCGGAATTCGTACGGATACGCCACACGCGTAAGCACACTATTGCACGCATGCGCGTGTGGCGTGTTCGGACGAGTTCCGGCCGTGTGGGGGCGTATTGTAGCAACATGTCTGAAATGTTACCCATTTTCAAGAAAATTAAAAAACATTTATAGGGTTTTTTGACTGATAAGCGTTCTTCGCCGATAGTTTTAACGACATGCGCTCGGATATAAGCAATCTTTGCTATATCAGCGTTGTTGGCCCAAAGAATAATTTTAGCGCTTTTATTTTCAAGTTGGCAAATGATGCAGAATGAAAAAACTGCGCGCTGGGATGCAGATCTACAAAGTCTAGGCGGGCGACACTAAATGGCATAATATCGTTGCACTGGTAAAATAAATCTAACAAACTTCACAAAGAATGACCAATATGTTTACAATCACACACTATATATTCTTGTCATAAGGCATACTAATCTAATTATAATCATTTCTCCAGTAAAACCATGTTATGGCGTTGACAGTCACTTTTTTGTCTCTTAAATGAAATAAATCTCAAAAGGCTGCAATCTGTACAACTCACCTGGAGGATCGCCCAGCGACATGTGCGCGGGACTGCCGCCGAAATACTGTAGTCGTGGTTCTTCTGGCAGCGATCCAAATCCGCTTGTGACGATTGAGTGATCAGTGGAGGTGCGGTCGGGCCGAGTGTCCAGCGCCAATGACCACTGCTCGCTGATGTTCGCCCCTAATGTATTCGTCCCCCCTCCTTTTGCGTCTTTTTCCTGTTGACCCATCACGATTCCGAAAGAGTTGCTGCGCTCGAAGGGGCGACTGCAAAAAGAGTCGATAAATATCCCACGAAGATCTCTTATTTCACTTTTCTCGCATATTTCTCGCTGACTATGATTGAGATTCAGTCAGATGCCAAGAGTACAATATAATTCTTTTCTTTTCAACGTTCACATATTGAGGCGCCGTTTCACGCGCCCAAAATTCCCCAAATTATCGAAACTAAGTAATTAAATAAACAAAAGTGCATAGCGCACTTGTATATTGACAAAGCAAATCATTATTTTGCGACTTGCAAATAAAAGATGCTTACAGACGCTTTATTTCAAAAAGTCTCAATGGAGATTTAAAAAAGAGGTTTTGATCACCAGAGATATTCACTTACAAATGAGAAGTGTCGCCGAATCTTCGTGCGGACAGCAGAGGCTTACGATGAATGGTGTCACTCTGTAGTCGCGTGCGAACCTGCAAAAATTAACTTATTAATCGAGCACATTGTGACTAATAAACAATTTTTATACGTATATTTTTTGTTATGTTTTAATAAAATGGTGTTCTGGCAAAATTACCTATTTCCAACAGCAGTAAGAAGTTTTACGCATACATATCGATATCGGCGTTTAAAATTAATATCATGTCTCAAATAGTGCAACACCTAGTCTTAAGAATCTTGAGATGCTAGAGATATTTTTGTGTACTGTGTACATATAAACTTGAAGATTGTTTTGCATCTTTGGCTTTTTATTTTTCTATTAAATTCATAAAAAATCGATAGCAGATCAAAAGGGTCAGAATCTTTTCATGTTAACAAAATGGGCGATCGAAAAATTAACAGAGCGCGCAGTTCTGCTTCAATAAATAATAACTATGGCATTTCTTTTGCCGCCTTTGTGCACTCTTCCAGCACCATCAACACAAACATGAAAATGTTAGAAACAGAAATGAAAAATTTATCCACCTGCAGCACTCCGCTTTGCTTCCTGTGTTCATTCGCTCCAACCGATCGACTTCTAGGCTTATTAGCAGTACTGGTAGAGAGGGACCTTCTATTCACAGTTATATCGTCCTCTTCATCACTTATGGACAATTGATCACAGCAGTCGATAGTGATCCGATGGACTCCGAGGACATCATCGCCGTCTTCAGTGTGAGGGAAAGCGGCGAGTCCACGGGCGAAGTCGGGGCTGTTCCCGCGCTGCTCCATAACGACGTCGGGAAAGGCGCTGCTTTCCCAGCCCAGGCTCACCAACCGCCGTGCGCCTGAAAGCCATCGTGTTCGTACGAGGACGATACGTCTGAAGTCGCCACACGCACATGCGCTGATTTAATATGATATGCTGTGCATGCATGCGCGTGTGGCGTGTTCTAACGCAATCCGGCCGGATGGGGCGTATAGTTCACGTACTATCGTGTCACACTTTGGCCTGATTTCATATCGCGTACTAAGGCTAAAGTTGTGCTTAATGCCAGAGAATATCCACCAAAGTACGAATTTAGTAAAAGTACGCGACATTATATCGACTCTTTGAGTAAAAGACACATTTTTTCACTTCTTGTGTCCTCCAATATACTACAAACGCCACCTTTTCAGGGCCAGTACAACGAGCACGCCGATGCGGGTGGCCATTTTCAAGCGACTCCAAAATGCGTAAGCCTACCATGATGATCATTAAAACTGTAGGCTGAACCTTCAGATATTACATGCTATCGCTTTGAAACTCCTATCTGCTATTTTACATGAAGCAATAGCTACGTTTGAAAATACAGTATTTGCCTCCAGTAGGGTACAGTAGTAGGTAAGTATTCTTACCCTCTCTCGACCGTCCAATCAAATTGAGCGCCCAGTAGGCGACGCCGCGCACGCTCAGCACCGGACACGACTCGGCCAGCTTCACCAACTGCGCCACTGACAACGTCGGAAGCACACTTGACACGCCTATACCGCTGCTTCCAATATGGCCCATTGCTACCACCTGAAAATTTCCATGTAGTGTCAAAATATTGAATGCGGCAAAATATAAATTTCAACCGATACATTAAAATGCCTAATTTGTTTAACATCAAATATCGCGTAGTCAATGTGGAAAAAGACGTTTAGTCAGTGATTTTATGAAGAAAACATAATTGACTTGGCGTTCGAACATAAGACAACGGTTAATTGGCGTATTAACGTCAGAGTAGCAGACTAAAAGTGGAATATTGTTCGTAAAGGCGTAAAAAACCGAGTTCTTTCATCTGGGGGGCAAATTATGGTAGTCGAAATGGATTTTTCGTTTAACGTACTAAGCGCGCCTCAAATAATTGATCCATGTTACTAAAGAAGACTATTCATTCCTGCGGTAATGCAGAACACTAATACCAACGCGTACTTTTAGCCCGAAAAAAACCACACATTCGTGCACGCGAATAGCAGAAAACTCACCGCCGCTTTCATCGCCATCTTTTCCTGTTCGCTCTTTAAACTGCCATGCTTGAGTGTCTCCACGAGCGGCTCGGCGCAGTTCTTCTCGAGCAGAAGACGGCAACCCGCCCGGTGCTGCGCGAGCATTCCGTAGAGGTGCGGCGGTGCATGCAGATACGGCACTGCTTCGCTGCAAAGTTTACCATATGAATGCGCAAGACAATGTCGAGCATGCAAAGCAACGACAAGTATTACGTTCTCACAGGAAAGGGAAGAGCGCTACCAACCTCCTAACCTCCTTCCCCCGCGCAACCGTCGCACAACCACAGAATAATTGTACATAATCGTACGGCGACGATTCTCACGGTACACTATTGAGAACTGTTTAGTGGAAAAACACGCCGAAACGCTTATGCTTCTATAAACTACAACGATATATTTTGCGTTTGGCGTCGTGACAAGTTATTATGATAGATAAAATTAAAAATTTGTCAAACCGTCATGACATCTGACTCACTCCATACTAAATTGTGCGAAGAAAGTAAAAATACAAAATTGACGTTTGCTGCATTGTGTGATCAGTGTGAAAGCAACTTATCCTATAGATTACATTGAAAATACGATTGATATTAGCAAGCAAACCTACTTGGCGTTGGATAAGCGAGCAAAAGAGCCATCGATCGATCGCTTCATCTTGATCAACGCTTCACGCATAGAGGTATCCACAATTTCGATGTATTTCACCATGTATTCCTGAAAAGAAATACCATGTAAGTACGAACTGATGCGGCCTGTGATCCGTGTTTTCCAAGGATGGATGAGGGCGATTGTGCAAATTTCGGTTCGTTTCAGTCAGATTTGGGGCGACAAGACGGTAATGGAGGTATGGGGTAAGACTAATATTATCCTCAAATATCTGAATCAACTTAATCTATAATAAGGTTTCTGTCATCTAGCGATAATATGATCGCTTAGTCATATATTTTCAGCAGATATAATCTCCAGCCTCCGAATAACACGTTTGATGAGCATTAAAATTCCCCTCCCGCCAGGACATTTCTACATTTTCCATACCTTTTGCCATTTTTCGAAAACTAACGACACGAAGGACGCAACCGAATCGCTCTTCAGTCGGCTCTCGACGAATTTCTCCGAAGCGAACAGATGCGTCTGTAGCAAAAAGCCCGCATCCCCCAGAGTCGTCAGGCCGCAGAGTCGCAAGTTGGCCAACGCCTCCGAGTACGTCTGAAATACAAACGGAAATAATTAGCCGATTTTATGATGCGTGATTAATTGGGATGATTTGACTGCGGCAGGCTGAATACTCACCGGTTGGCTGGCTGCCAACTAATAGGAATCTGACGAGGTGTTAAGAGCTGATGAGAATTAAGGTGAAATGTAATATTTTATGATCTCTCTCAATTACTGACAATGAATATACGTCACATTATCAGTTTTCAGTTATAGGAGAAGCATAAGGTAACTTTATCATCAGGATTCACGTTAACTCTATCTAGTCAGCCCTTAATAATATACCATAGCGATAGCATAATTTCAAATATTAACAGAAGCCCAGGGGTTTTATTTGAGGATTTTTAATCAGAAAAAACAATGGTATGCATTTCAAGCGGGAATAAGACTCGAGTACATCGACGCGGGATGGGAAGCGATGACTAATCGCTTCCCGATGGAGATGCGACCTACCGAAAGCCATTCGTTGAGAATATTGATAGATGAGCGAACGACTTTCGGCGACTTGTCCGCCAATTGCCCTAACAGCATCTCCATGCCCCAATCGTGAAATCCCGGCGACTTCAACGCCGCTAACACTCGCAGGAATTCGGTTGAATATCGACGACTATCCTGAAACAAATGTCAATCTAGTCCGCTTTCTTCATAAATAGCTAATTTTGTAAAATTAGACTTCAATATATAGCGAATACACTGATGAACGCCGGACGGTAAAAAGTACAAAAAAAATTACATGATTTTTGAATATCATACAGTCAAATTGTTTACATCAGGTTTGCTTGTACTGGTAAACCTGGCCGGTTCCCCCAAATATCGTAGAAACAAATGCCGCAGTATATTTCTGTAAGAAAGATTGTAACGATAAAGTGGTCGAACCGTACTTCTTTAGTGGCGGTGAGAGCCTTCTGAAGAACGACTCTAGTTAATCCAGCTTGAGCATAGTCCAAACTGGAGACAATCAGCTTGACATACTCGTCCGGTGTCTCTGAATTCATCATGTCCGCGTATCTGCAAAAGTTTTCTTACTTTGCTTTCATATGCATGTACTTCCACGTTTTGAAGCTAAACTTAAATGGCTCCTTTTACGGTCTACAAGCCACTATTTCTCAAAGGAATTCTTCTCATTTTTCTGGATTTATTTTCGGTATACAAGATTGCTTCCCTTACTTAGTTATTAAGATCATTTTGCGTGAAATTTTAGTGACGGTGTAATGCGCAAGGACCTTCCATATTCGGTTCATTGTGAATTCTTCCCCCACCCCAAATATCAAAAGAATGGGTGAACCATTTGAAATTTGATAAATATTCGCCTTTCAGCTATAAGTTTAATACCCTCGCGATCTCGTATCAGTCGTACACTTTTACCAACCGCATATAATCACTTCAAAGAAACATCATTCCCAAATACCCCAAATAGTATCGTTAATTTTGACTCAATACATAGTGCATGAAAATTGCATTTTCCGAATAAAATACCGGTGTCTCATAGTTGGATGCAGATTTTTTGTCAAAATATCCTAATTTCCAAATGCGCGACGAATTATCTTCGATCGAAAATCCCGATGCACTCTTTGAACTATTAAATAAAGCGAACGTTCTCGAAAACTCCGTCGACAGACAGTGTTATCATTAAAGATGACGTCACGAAGGAAAGTAAAACACTTCTAAATGTACGAGAGAGATTTTGATCCGAAGAGAGGAGAAAGGAAGAATAAGGAAGATCGCATATCAGCGAATTGTTACGCAAGAAAACAAAAACAACGCGCTATCTGCCAACGATAACAGATACGGCAAACATCTGCTCCGATTTCCGCCGGTTTGTTCCGCCCCAACGCCACTCTTTTATCACTCGATCAATCCAAAAGATTGGCCGCAATAGAACGAGACGCCACTCTAATCTTTCGCAGAGGTTCGCATCAGATAGCCCTATCCGCACAAAAAAGACCAACATCCCTGTATTGTCTTCGACAATCATTGACCGAGTAAAAATTGATGCGCAAAAAAGCGACAGTTTTTTAGAACAGCGTGCGCATTCCCATTGCATTTTTTAGGAAATCTGTGAATATAATACAAATTTCCGCTTTGCACTGCCTAAAACCATTCCAAGCGGCGCTTTTGGTGTTACCTTGTCGGCAGCGCGCAAGCGGGATGCTGTTTCTCCTTTAAATATTCACTATTTTTCCTCCTTTTATGTTTTCTAGCTAAGCGTTTGTCGTCTTAATGTCGATCATTCTTTACTTCTACGCGACGAACACATTTCATCATCTTTGTTTCACATCCTAAAGGGCCCTTGGCTGGCTGTTGATTACGTTATCCCTCGTAAATCTCAGAACTATGCCAGTGAATCATTTCCGACACATATTTGTCTGCCCCGTGGCTCTTCTTTCTCAAAAGTAAAAGTCTCTTAATGAAAGTTTTATATTATAAATATACCAATATTGTGCGCTGCTCGTCGTCCAGATTACGTTCGCAATAAACATTAAGCAAGATTAAAGCCTCATCCGTCGTCAGCTACGATCACCGCAAGCGCGGCCTCGTGTCGGTGTCGACTGGGGCGTACCAGCGTCCCATTATCTTTCCAAAATGTACTATTCTGCCTCATTTGCGATCGCGCATAAATTACGCAAGGCACCTCTCCTTGATTCCCTGTGATAGCCTTTCGCAACATTTCGCCGAGTCCCGTTCGTTACGTAAGGCTGACATCCTACCATACCACAGGTCCGAATTGTAGCGAGAGGTTTGTGTATTGACACCAATTGCGTCATAGTTCACCCGCCAACACTCTTTAGACTTTCGACCTCTCCCCATTATCGACGTTCGCGTGTAGTCTCCCCTTCTCTTCTTGAACGTCACATGCTGCGTTAAACGGCAATACTCGAAAAAGGGCGACTCTGAGGCTGCCACAACGCTTGCAAATCTGCAAACAGTCCTACACGCCATATCCGCGGCTCCCTGGTCGAACGAGACAGCTGCATAAAAGTGCAAGTAGTGGCATTTTTCCTCTGGAGCAGTAGCCTCATTTATGCGCACGAGTGGATCACAGATCATGATCGGATCAAGATCAGACGGACCTACGGGCCTACCCACGCACCCACGACGATCCACCCTCTAGGCACGTACGATGGGGTCAAGTGGCGCGATTGAAATCCGACCCAAATTTGCGCCCGGTTAAGGCGCGCCATAGACATCACTCGCTCCCCTTCGCCTTTCCATTTCGTTTCGCTTTCATTTGTTCGCGCGCGCGGTTCACCGGCGCGGTGCAAATTATTTACATCATTGTGTGCAAACATACTCCTGGATGTAACGGACTTTGTTCGCTCTTTAGAATAACTATTCTCTCCTCAAAACCGTTCACTAGTCCACTTAAAACTGAATTAAATTGTTCGTTACCGGAAAAGCACCACGCCCTTTGGATCAAAGAATTATCATAAATGACCAAAACGGATACACTTTTCCGACCAATTTCATTCTTAAACAACACGGATCTCGGTTCGAAATTGCCCGAAATCGGGTCTACTCCCCTCCAATTGCTCATTGCCTCTAAAGAACTTCCTCCACCCTACCCTGAGTATGTAACAGACGCGTAGTATACCTCTAACCGCATCATTTTTCTGGAGGCGTGCTAATATTATATTCTTTTTCAGTCGAGGAGGGCCGCCGAAAGCGGACAAAAATGAACCACTTGGTGACTGTATTGGCTCTCTTGGCCGCAAACGCGGCGCTATCTGTGGCTGCAAAGGATCTGAAGGGCTGCGTACGCGTCGGATGTGAGCACTGTTTGGCCGCGCCGCGATTGGCAAGGATATGCCCCCTAAAATGCGCCACCTGCACGGTCGAAACGGCACGTAACGTAACTCTTCTGGTAAGTACTGTATTACGAATGTCTCTATCCGCTCAAATGTAACCATCCCGCTTTGTGCCGCCGTGCCAATCGTTTCTACATCTGCTATTATGCAATCGACCCGAAGGGCTCGAGCCGCCGCAAAGTCACATGATGAGTAATAGTACGCGTGAATTATTTGGTGTTGCCTAGCAATGGCTTTTCTTAATTTTTGTAATTAGTCGTCGACTGAAAAATAGCTCATCCTGCTCTGCTACAGCTGGGCTGTGACGTGAATGATATCAGCTCGTGTATTGAGCGCAGGGCGTGTTCCTCCCACACATTTTCACAAGTGTATCGTTTTTCAGCCGCGCATCCACGCTGTACCAACTGTTGTGCTAACAAAACAGAAGCCGCCGAGGGCCCTTCGTGTTCCAGCATTCAAGAGAAGCCGTTTGGTAGCCTTGAAACTGATAATGCCCAAATCCGCGTCCGTGCACTTGCCCAACAAAACGTCAACTGAGAACTCTACAACAGCCGTCAGTGTCTTCCTATCAAATGCAACAACAATCGTCAATGTCTCCCTATCAAATACAACAACGACGGAGCCATCGACTACGCCATCAACTACGCCAGAGCCAAAACTTGAGCCGACATCTGTGACGAACAGTTCAGCGGAAACTGAATTGCCAAGTAATGCAACGAATGCCAATTCGACCGCGATCAAACAGCCCATTTTGAAATCGGACAACGCGACGGTCGCCGCATCTGCTATCGCAAAAACTTCAACGATTCGGCTGACAAACAACGCAACGTCGCGTACAGCGCCAAGAGGTACTTGAAAACATACGAGGACGCGTTTATAGTCGCATCTCTTAGAGAGTATGTCAACAGACCACTAGTCTTTTTTAATACATAAAAAGAAGCTAAAGTTGATACTTGCTCTCGATATCAAAGTTAGAAGCGCGCGCAAATTCTCATGCACGCGGCGAAAAAAATCAATAATTTCTGGGGCCCGCGCAAGTTATTGTATGTAATCTTTCGCGCGAGTCCTGAAGATTACTGATTCTCTCTGCCCCATGTTTACGAGTCTGCGATTTTTGTATGGAGGACAATACACAGTCTCACTTTGTAAAGCTTAAGTTAATTAATGGTATAAAGCGCTTAGAAAGTGCGCCATATGCAAGCAAAAATAAATATTATCAGCCTGATTGTGCGCAATATGCGTGGGACATTTGAATGCGGCGCTAGGAAGGATTTTAACGTAATTTCAAACTGTATTCTTCTCATTTGCAGCAAAATCATTCGCCAACGTCAGCGACCCAATCTCAGAATTGAGCGGTTCGCCGGCAGACAGAAAAGTCAAAAATGAAACTACGGCAAATGTCACCGTCACAACAAACGCCACCGTCACAGAAAACACTGTAAATCCGTTAAAAAGTTGCTTGCCATTATAAACAGAGCCTTTTTAAACATTAATCAACTGCCTACACTGGCTAGTACGTGGTTGCGCAAGTGCTGCCACTCCCATTTTATGATAAACTGTATGGCAATTAATTTAGGTACACGTTAGAGAATCCAAAGTAACAAATATTAATATGCCATCATTTTCACATACTTCGTCGTACAGCGGTGAACCTTTTTGCTCCGCAGATTTTCGGCTCAACCTCAAAAATTACAACGTTTCGAAAGGGAGATTGAAAAATTTAAAAAATTGAACCACCGCTGTCGACCACCATTATTTGCTCTTCCACTCTTCCAGGACATTTCTAATGTCACCTCATCCACAGTCGTCTACGTTAAGAAGGAGTCGTTTACCGGTCACGGAACGCCCAAGTCGATCACCGTTGGCAGTGCGTCGATAGATGATGAGCCAAAAAGCAGGCACGAATCGCGGACACATAAGCAGCTCAACCAATTTCTCGAAGAGCTCAGTCTGCCGCCCGTCAGCGGTGGTAAAAATCTAACCGCGAGGTACGCGTGGGACAACAGATTAATTACTGTAAAACGCTATCTATCATTGGTCTGGTCCAGCGTGGGTGGATAATCGGGCTAAAGGGCGACCGGTACGCGAAGGCTACCGTAATCGAAGGCGCGTGATTTGAATTGCATTACGTAAGAATTTGTGGCCATAACAGTCTAGTACGGTGCTATTTGAATGCAAACATTGTAATCAGGCGAGAATCGCTTTAGGATCTCTCTCGTACCGGTCGCCCTTTAGCCCGATTAGTGGGTGGAGCTTATCGTGACACTATTAAGAATGCAGATTTAATTTACTCTTGAGCGTGTTAAAATCGATAAATGCTAGAATGGAATATGTACAATTAGCCTAGAAAATGGATGACTATTACTACTCTATTGCCGCAAAATCTATTATCAGACAGTCTTTGTGAAAAAAAATTATTTATCTAGCACAAAGCCAAAACCACGGCGACGACTTCGGCCATCGACGCCACCGCCATCATCTTATGAGGAGGAAGAATATACCGACGAGCTGCCTCCACCAGACCTAGTTGCGCCAGTAATCTTCTCCCCACCAAATACGGGTGAGTAAAACTTAAGCTAAGGAATCGAAATCGAACAAAATAAGTGATGATGATCAACTTGGGCACAAAGTGATGTGCGCGGCTTTTACCACACATCGCGACTTTGTGTCTTATCAAGCCAACTCCATATTAAGTCTATTTACACGCCACTCTCGTTAACAGTAAGTTTTAGTTATCGTGTCAAACATGCCGACGGGTGAGCGGTCGAGGCGGGGGCAAATTAAAGGAACGAGCAAGAGATAATACCGTAAAATAAATAGATCAGGCAACATGAACTGCCGTTTATAACAGTAAAATTAATAAATCGTCGTATATGCACGGGTGGAGAAAGACTGACCAGCGCACAAGCCAGTTCTATGCATAAAACGAATCATTTTCACTTTTTTACGAAAATTCCACTCCAAAATACCCCCATTCCCGCGCCACGACTGTGGCCGAAGGAGTTGAACAACTTCCAGACACATTCACAACCCAAGCCTGTGACACAAAAGTAAGCTTCAATTTTAGCCGTTGCACCACCACCGCAACCACAAGATCCAGTAAGCGTGCTGTTCGCGCCGCTGCGCGGTACCGTATTCGACCCGACCAACCTACTGGCGGCCTTCTCGCACGCGCCGCTCGTCGCGCCCGTCGCGGCCACGCAGCCTCCAACCCTGGCGCCATCCGACCTATCAGAATTCTACATCGACGAACCCTCCGATGTCGTCTATGTGGACGAAGAGTTGCCCGTGAACGAAAAGAGATTGAGGGTTGCGGGAGTCGGTATCGATGGCAATCGCGACAAGGACGTCGACAAGCCGACCATAGGCAGTCATATGACCATCGCCATTAATAAGGCGGGACTCCGACCGCGACCCCGACCGCGACCGCATGTGCAGCAGGTGCGAGATTAAGCAAATTATTTCATATATACTGTTCTCCGCACGGAAACTAGACCAGCGGACAAATTTTAAGGGTGTGACGAAGAGATCGAATATTTATAGACCCCCATGAAATAATATACAGTAACTCCCCAGACAAGTGCAGCAGGGGGATTCAGTCAAAAAAGTCGCACTGCATAAAAGTAGTCAGTCATACACTTATTCCGGTTGTGTTTAGCATGCATAGTATAGATATGAGTCACATGCACTTTTCCGGGCCAAAACTCTTTGAATGGAGGTCAAAACATTTTCTTCTAAAACCAAATCTTATTCTCAAGACAATATCTGACAGTGATCCTGACATTTCCAATCACCAAAATTGATTAATGACTCAATAGTACAGACGTCCTAGATAGTGATACGTCAGCGATATCTGTCTCTCGCCTAAAGACTGATCCGCTGATCAGCAGGCGTGGGTGTGCGTTCCAAAACGGTGCACAATTCGTTTTAAATGAGGCAAAACGAGCATCGTTTTTCGAAAATCAGCAAGGAGCCTGGCGCCGTTTACAGTAAAACTGGCTCACACGGCTTGATAAAATCTCTCCCTAACCGATCATTAACAACAATGGTTGAAACCGAATGGATCTATTGCTTGCAAGGGGCGATGTGAAGTAGAAACAAAGCAACCTAACCAATAATATAAAATATCTATTTCAGTGCCCGTCACAGCCCGGATTAGAGCCGTGCATCTCGAAGCAGGAAGCGGACACTCGGTTTCTCCAATGCTGCGCCCCTCTGGGTGCCGGCTGTCTGTCACTTTGCACATATGACGCCTCTTTCACGGCGGTAAGGCAACGATATGCTCTCTTAATTTCGTCCTTAACAAAAGCTCAAACGCAGTACCATAGTAGAAAGGTATAGAGCGCGCTATCGATATAAGGCCAACGCTATATGTCAGGGAAATTAAGGGAGGAAAATTTCGAATTGCGACTCTAATATTTCTCCCTTAAACGTTGCATCATATTAGGAATCATTCGAGCTTCACTTTCTCTGACTCCATTATTTGACAAACAGGTCTTATTCTCGACCGTTAAAAATATACAAACGAGGCCTAGTACTTCGGTCCCCCTACACAGTAGAAACTAAAACAATCAAAATTACAAAAATCTATCACTGAAAAAGACAATTTTTCAAATAGTTTCGCTACAACAAGCAACAATTTTAATTCATTGGTTCATTTGCTGTGATTTGTGAAAGAAAGCTCAAAGATATAAATTCAAGCGGCCCTTCTCAAAGCGATCGAAAGACTACGCCTAATCCTACAACCAAACTGCTATCAAAAAGTGACAGTCTAATAAGCCTCAACTTTCTCAAAAGTCGTTAGCAAAGGAAATTCTAAGCGACAACTTATCCAGCAAAAGTCGAACAGTGACCGAAACTGAGTGAAACGGCGGAAAATGTTTCAGATTCAAGTGGCCGTGATCACAGGTCAATGCGCAATCAACAAAGTAGCAACAGTGCTTCAGTGCGCCTCAGGGAACCAGGACGCGACGAGCTGCTGTGAAGCCAAGGGCGTGTTCGAAATCGGTTTGGAGCACTGCCGACCTTACTGCAATCCGGCTGGCGGTCTGCCAACGGGTGGAACGAGCGACAATTACAGATGCCTCTCCAAGCTTAGGGACATTCAGTACTGCTTCTACGCCAGTCAGAGGCCCAGAACCCGCAGCTGAAGCGCACATCCTCGTTGTTTAGTCGACATTTCTCGTGGTGTAAAAAATTCATATCGAATACCGTAATTTCCTGTTCAAAGATCGTCATGTTTTGTTCTATCGTTGTGCGACCGCCCGTTGTGCCCCTCGTTCAACTATGAATCTATTGTCGATTCTGAATTTGAACGCAAAACGATAGTCGAGTAACGCGCATGTACCTGATCGCGGTGAGACCAAATTTCGATCTCTAGTAAATCCGTCAACAAATTTTGATTGTGAACCCGCTGTTAGACCATAGACGTACCTCGGTTGGGTGAGACGGAACGATAGGGGGAGATGGAGGCATGGAGAAAGTAGCAACAAATGAAATGACTCTCATCACCTACCCGCGACACCAGTGAACTGCGTGTAATAATAGTAATTGAAATTCTGGCGCGAAATTCAAATTTAAGTGCTGGTAATTGAGGCTTGACCAAAAATTTGTATATTCAAGCAAATGATCTCCCTTGATTTTTCAAACCCCTACTCTACTTGCCATCCTCCCTTGACTGGAGAACCTCGGTACATCTGACGTTTGCGCGTTACTATTTGCTTGACTTCCCGAGATGACGCGTTGATGAAAGTGCCGTTTCACATGAAGTTGTATTGTGCAATTCTGATTATACCTGCGTGCAATAATTTCATCTAAATTGACTTTCGCGGTCAGGGGCCGATTAGACCGGATTGTGTCATTTCAAAAATGCGGCAATGTTCCTGTACATAAACAGAAAACATGTTCCTCGCTAATATGAACAAGTAAAACTTTGTTACACGCTGTTCCAAAGATTCCTACTATCCACAAAAGAAACACGAGCAACTACTTTTTTGAGTAAATGGAAACTGCCAATTGCCTTCAATTTGCGAGCAGCATGAGTCAGAAAAAAGAAGCCTAAAAATAACAGTAACACAACTCACATTTGTAGCAGGCCAGCTCGTTCGAGAAGGGCGAGTCCCGACGGAATGGACGACAGTTCGCCGATGAACGAGAAGTAAGCTCGTACTGCGCTAACCGACAGGCTTTTCGAGGCAAAGATTCCAACGTTCAAGCGATCCTGAACAAGTCTTCTCATTAAGAAAATGTACCAGCTTGCTTACTCGAATACGTTTTGTTCTACATTCTGTCACTTTTTACGAGCGAAAGCGGTTTGATTGTTCATCGCATCGCGCGTTAATAAGATGGCTTGTTCAAAATGTGGGGATTGAAATCGTACTCGTTTGAAATTTATCGAGTATCGCAGCGATAATTTGGTCGGATCTTCACCGTCATTCTGACAGACTCGAACAGCTTTCTCATCGGATCAACGCATCAATGGCGAGTCAGTCTTTGACAATTCTTTTAACTCAGACCTCAAAAGCCAATAATACGAATTTTGAAAGATTTTAAAAAAGAAAACCCTTTGTATGATGAATTCTTGTTCGCTGCGCATGACAAGTTGACTTGCAGTTGCGCACTCCCATCATATGCAGCGAGCAACAATTCCTAATACTTTCTGAGAGGAAAAAGTCAGCTGAGTTTTCATTTGAGCAACATTTCTCCATACAATCAATCACACAACAACGAACGGTCAACGAAACAACCACATACCGGCGTTAAATGCTGACAGCACTGTCGAATGAAATGATTGATGATGGTTTCACAAGGTGAATCGCGACCGGCGCGAGCTAACAATCTCATCGCTCGACAACCGCTGCGAGCGATATGCCGCCAGTCGTCCATCAGCTTCGCAAATTGCCGCGTTTGCGGTGAGAAATACTGCATTAGCTGAAAGGATCCAACATTTCTTTCCATTTCTCGCAAGTTATACATCGTCACTTGCTGGAGAATCGCGTAAACGCCAGTGAGACAATTTTTAATTTGACGCCATTCTTTCAATGTATCGATATAGGCTTGAGAAGCTAACTTTATGTGATTAAAACTATGAATATTTTGATATTCTGGCATCTTCGCATCACCCCGCTATTCACATTGACGTTTCTTTAGCAGCAAAATAAAATTTCCCGCTAAATAAGTCTAATATCAGGATATTTGCACGCTTATGTAAGCAATAATAAACATATAAAATACCTGACTGAACAACTTCTGACATTTATCGTCATTCATATGGCGCTCGACCATCGACCAACCGTACGCGGAGCACGATTCCAGTTGACTCAGTGCCAGGTCGATAAGCATCCAGTCCCAAGTGGTAGCGTTAGCCTGCAGAAAAACAGCGCAGCTAGAGTGAGCTGTTCTATACTTTGAGATTTTGGCAAAAGCAAAGCTACAGTAATTCCAAGTGATGCATATGGTAACATTGTCATTGACATATTACAGTACAACTTCGATGCTATTCAACTCGATCAAAACGCGACAAATAAGCTTTGAAGCACACGCTTACAGCTATTCTTAAAATGTTGCAAAAATTCATATCAAAGATCAAAAGTACTTTTTGAAATCCAGAAGTGACTATCCACTCCCCCTGTCTCGTTCCTTCTGGGAATGGCTAATAATTTGTGGAATACCCTGTATATTCTTAGATACTATTTTCGAAAGCATGACGCAGAGGTTAGCAGTACCTGTCCAATCTTAGAGTCCCTGATTAAGTCGTGCAAGTGAACGTCCTCACTCGCCAAGTTCATTGGCGGAGTGGCGGACAGCCAAGAGTAATTTCTCGGACCGCGACCGTGCCTGAGAAGCAGCAGCTCCATCTGCAGCGTCTCCGTGTGGTCCACGGCCGACGCTTCCGATGCCAACCGAGAAATTTGGTCCAGACGGTTTGACAACAACTGAGCGTATCTGAAATTGTAATTAAATGAACGACTACGCCTCGAATGCACTCCTATTTTATAAGGTTGAAAAATATCTGGAAGTATGCACGTGGAGTTCAGTCTCGTTTTGCTATTTATCACACTTCACTGCGCTTGATTATTACGCTCGACTAGGGGAGATATCGAAAAAGCAGCCCCAGCAATTGATAGATGACAGATTTAGTTATGCATGAGTTAAGAATTAATAATGCACTCTCGGCAATCGTATTTGACTAGATCCATTTGCACGTCTGGAATTTCTCAAGCAGAGTTTAAACTTTTAGTTTAACAATGAAAAACTAACTCGGAGTGCGTGGCGGTCAACGCGCCAGCCTGTTGACCCGGAGAAGGGCGTATCAAATGATCGTCGCACAATGCCTGAATCATGGATGGAAGACTGAGCAATTTTTGACGACACGCCGTCGGCAGGTAGGCAGCACCCTGAAAAACGACAAGATCAAGTTACCATATCTGAATGTTTCCTTAACTCTGGAGAGCCCCCGTTTTTAATTTCTCCGGCTTAATCGCGGAGACAATTTATCTTCACTGACAGCCCGGTTAATAAAACGCTTGCGGCTAATGCGAAGGACGTAAGTTCAAGTCCCACCCTATCTATTCTACTTTTCTACTTCGCTTATTTAAATTCGTTTCAAACTGAATTGCGCGCAGAAGCCTGAACGGTTCCACTCACTTTACAGATTTCTGTTTTGATGAACGAGGGCTCAAAGCTGTTACATCCACAGGAAAGTGAAAGTACAGGTTAATATCGGGGAGAGGGATGAAGAGGAGACCCGCCACTCCCCAAGCTCTACTTCAGGCAAAGGTGCTCTTTGTAGTATTCTACACAAATATCAAATAGCTTACAGATCTGAGCAAATCAGCTAATAAAAGAGTGGCCTTGATCGCCAACGGTTGGTCCGGATTCGCGACGATTAGTCTGACCAGCGACTGAAATGATTCAATTCTTGATACTGACGAAGAAATATTGACAATAAAGTAAGTATTCGTTTCTACTTTGGACCATACGGGCTCGTTAGTCTGTCAAGTCCATGACTGTAAACCCCCACATTCCTACCTGAGACAAACCAGACTCGACAAGAATGAATACAGCGGCAGCCCGAAAAGCACCGAGTAGGTCGACTTGACTCCCAACGAGAGGACTAGGCAGAAGCACGCCGGCTTCCGCAACAACGTAGCCGTCCCGTAACGAACACTTGTAAGCCTCGACAGAATAGCGTCTCGCTGCAAATAGAACAACAAATTGTAATGTTTGTCAACGATGAAATGCTAATAATGCCGCAATTGGAGCAATCTCTTTACAAAGCTGTAACCATTATCAGTAGTGATTATTATGAACCGCGCGCTTTTTTGGTACTCTGACGATTTTTAACATTCAACTTTGATGATTTCTCATGACACCAAACATAACTTAAACCCAAGTACGATTCGAAAGCCTCGCTTTAAGCTAGCTTCGTGTGCAAAATCTAAAATCCAAGGCTAACCCATTCTAAATCATTAGTATTCAATGTTCCTCTCGTAGTAAATTTGAATTTCGCGAGGGACACCATCATTGTACAGTTTTCCAATATGGTGGGTCAGCCAGCAAAAATTGCATCCGTAAGACTACAACACATAAATCTTACGATAGAATTCGAGCGCGTCCTGCCAAGCGAGGAACTTGCGCCCACCATACGGTAGATCCATGAAT
>NIUQ01002634.1:0-21327 GCA_002796945.1 Plectus sambesii
TGACGAATACTCTTAATTAAAGAAACTAAAGAAACCATCAAATACAGCCCCATGCATGCCTAACTGGAGATTTATCGACGCATTTTTGCAAGTATCTCGTAAGATTGACCGACAACGTTCGCCGGCCATATTTTCGTCTGGTACTGTTACGTAATGCTAAAGTAATTAGTTACGAAAGCAAAATAAAACTATTTTTCTGCTGTTAAATTAGCTGTAAGAGTCGCATAATGTTCTAGCAGACGTAGCGCGCCGTTTACAAACTTTAAAAATGCTGCAATAGCCACATTAACTTTTACAGCTTGAATATTCGTCAAGCTGGTTTTAAAATTCGCGCGTTAACCTTATCAAGATTTCGTGTGTAAGATTTTTCCATTAATTTTGACGCGAGCAAACGTCAATTGGACGCGCCCATGCGTCACCCGGGACGTACAGGTACGTATATGACGTTGACGCGTTTGGAAATGACGTATGGTTTTCTGTGTGTACTTCTCAAATGCATACTCTAATACAAAACGTTATACTCATTTTGTTAAATATAAACATAGAATCGAATTGCTATTGGTAACCACCCTTCAATTTCACGCATCAGTTTTACCAAATTTTGTATGCACATTTCAAGATTTTACTTTTACCACTTTTGTGCTTCGCAGACACAACTTATCATTTGAGTGAAGAAATCTGATGTTTGACTGTAATTTTCATTGCAATGCACCTTAAAGTATGGGAGAATAACTGAGAGTTTAAAGCTTTGAACTGTAACAATAAAATAGGTTTGATCGCGTCTAGAAAGTGGGTTACTCCACCCAACTCTGTACGCTCTAGTCTGCTTAAGTTTCAGCGATAGCATCCCAGTCGTGAAGGTTCGCGTATTCAGTTTGCCATTTCCGTTGCACCTTTTATTTTGTTTTATTCTGACAACAGTATCAGTGATTTGAATGAGATTAAGTAATAATTGAGAGAATATTGAAATGAAATTAAGCAATCAGTGTCACATTTCAGATTCATTACGTATCACAGTAGTAAGGGAAGCGCATATTTCTGCAGAAGCAAAGCAAGACCCTATTTTGTCGTCGACTTATGGCTCTGGATTCTCCTTCTGTACTAAATAAAGAAAATTTAGTAAAATTTAGGCGAATTCACCGGCAAATATGAAGCTCTTTTGCATAATAGTAATCGTTCATGTTTGGAAGTGAGATGGTTGAATAACCTTTAAGTGGGTGCGATTCCCTTAGTTATCAAGAAATTTCTATCTAACGCACACTAAACAAAATGAGAGATTTTCAAAAGAAGAACAGATTAAATTTATAATCAGTGAAACGTTACTTTCATCAAAACTTGACCTCTGGTACCTAAAAACATTTACAAACGCTAGAAATCGTAGAGCAGCTTTCATTGATTCAGTGATTTTGCGTAAAAAGATCAGATATTGAGCATAGCTCGCGACATACCAGCAATATATCCCTGCTGCAACTGCTGAACATATATAATACCACCTGTCGATAACCAACGCTTATGCTTTATGTAGTAATAAGCATTTTTGATAACGACGAAGAACCAACATTCCAGAATGAACAGGCTGCAGCATATAACCAAAGCCGCAACCACTATAGTGAAGATACTGTTTTTACTACTTCTGAAATGCCCATCAATGTTATTTGAGGTGAGCTGAAAAGACGTCACGCTGACATGGTTAGTATATGAAAACTCAACTGCGATAAACAAAACTATCGTCGTTTCGTTAGCTGAATGAGTGAAAATCTTATACTTCCTGCTTCGAGTCACATTTCTTAAAGTTTAAAAAAGGGACTGAATATCGGCATCGCAAATATTATCCATCCCCTTGCTCGAGCTAATATTTGCTGCAATCAACCCAGACCGAAGTCGATGTTATTAGCATAGGTATACGAAGGAGGAGACAACGATTTGCACAAATTAAATTTTCAATCCATAATCACTGTAAACACAATCTTTGAAATGCGGCAGTTCATACGCTAATTGACCAGTCAACGTCAAACTCCTTATTATAATAGCAAATATGCCAATTTATTCATATTAGGGCATTTGCAGCGAAGGCCGTCAAATTACTATCCAACGAACATTCGAAAGAGAACCTACGATTTCAATGATTAAATTAAAGTTCTAAAAATCACGCCTATAGCATTATACTTTCCAAATTTCCATTTACTTTCACGCCATAATCATATCAAGGAACTTCTAGAAAGTTTGTGGAAAAATAACTTACTCATACATCATCGATAGTGTCCATATGAGCAAAAAAAACACAGCAACACCAAGTTGGATGAGTACAATTATCTAAAAGAGTGCTGATTACGAAGAGGAAACACAGTCTGGTAGAATAGTTTGGCATGATCAGGAATTTGATATCATTGGTGCACTGAGCGCCTGTTGAGTGAATAAGGTCAAGTAAGTCGACAGTGTAGGGCGTTATGATTGAACCTGTACAATCAGTTTAACATTTATTTCGGAATACGTTAAAGTGTACTCTTTTGTTGATTGGATGAAGAACATTGTAATTGTTGTCAAAGAATTTGACAGATTTTCCTTTTGCACTTCAAACGCTAAACTTTCACGCTTATGAAAAGCGAGCGATAAACAACGCGTTCGTTATAATACTGAACAAGACGGTTACAGCTGCTGGCGTTTAAAAAATGAAACACGTTTTTTGGTTACATGATCCTCCCCCTATTATGTTCGATGGAGTTATGTAAAGTAAATTAGGGTTATTAAAAGTTAAAACGTAAGCAACTTATTTCAATGGTGTAGAAGAACTAAGAAGCTAAAGTAATTTGCAAAAGCCATGGAATGCTGATCGGAAAAAGCCTTTGCACTTGACAACCGTTTACTTCAGTATTTCTTTAATTACGTCCAGTGTGAAGCAACGTTTAAATTTCAAAATTAAAAAGTGATTTTGATATATCAAGCATGAGACAGGCTGCTAGTGCTTACTTATTCTAAAATGTATGCGGTAAAACTTGACACCAGTCTGCCACAATCCAATCTCTTACTCTTGGCTTTCCAAACAACTTTACGACTAAATTGTAATACTTTCTCAAATTTGGCTCCTTTTAAGTATATTGAAGAAGCATTAAAACAAGCATTGCCCGAGTTGGCTAAATATTTAATCGTACTATGAGAAAAAATGTCGTAGTGTGAACAAAGCAATTACCATTATTAAATAAGCCAATATTTAATGACAAAGTTGAAGACCGTTGCTTCTCAGTGAGAACCTTCGAGTTGGTCCTCAGGAAATGGGACAAAAGTAAATCCTCTTTTACTATATTATAACTTCTAATCTGTTCAATCATATTACGTTGGAAGAAGTAGCAATAATAGACTTAACAAACTAACCAAAAAGGCCAGCATAGGGATGAGAAATCCTTCGCGCTCTTTGATGAGGCCGTACCAGAGACAGCCGAGAACGAGAATTGGGATGAGCAAACCGCCAAGGTATTGGGCGAGGACGCTACCATTGCCTCGCAATTCATCATGTACACCAAGTACAACGATTATCAATATTGGGATGAAAATGATGCCAGCGGTGTTGAAGGAAGCCGCGATCTTGGCACCAGTCTATAAAAAGCCATGATTTTTAACTGATATTTGCCATTTTTTCGCTCTGTGCTCAAGCAACACACACAAAAATGACGCAGTTTATCCTTATACCCTAATTTTTCTCTTTGCATACCGTTTTAATCATTTAAAAGTATAAAGCTTTAATCGCTTCCTTAATTAAAGCTCATTTCATAGGCCAGCATTTCTCAGCCAGTATACAACATTTTTTCATTTCTAAATGTTCATTTTGCAGTACTAGGTTCACAGTTAAATGTTCGATTCAAAATGGAAAAGTATAAATGCAACAAAATCAGATAATTTTAAAAAGGTATGACTCTGACCATGACATGGCATCCGCAGCAGGTGTGGTACTTTGGATCGTTTGGGTCGAATTGTGGCCGTACTTGGATCATCTTCTTTGCAAGCGGTGACCAAACAACTGCAAAATAACTCTGAAAGAGACCATATAAGTAACCAGCAGAGATGGATTTGCATTGGAGTACCGATGGACGTCTTCGGCCTGACTAGCAAAATATGTATCAATGCCCTTACACACTGCATGACTTTTACCAACCAAGAATGGCTTAAGAAAAGAGAATGGAGAGGTTAATTACATTGACAAATGCTATGGTTCGTTGTTTGTCGATATTAAAAAGTATTAGTAGAACGTAGCAAAACTATTGCCCTATGTTTGTGGCTATTTAAATATTTATGATAAGTAGTTATAATGAATGAATCGTTTAAATTTGGGATCTAGAATTTTCGCGAACAAGTTCACTTGGTGAACATGCGGATTTCCAAACAAGATCATATAATCATCGTCATCAGAATTATAAAGTATATTAAGCTTATATCTTTCAATCGTATTGAAAGCAGCAGAACCATTTCATATTTTTGAAGATGTACTGCCCCAAGAAAGAGATTAATTTACAAAATTATCGCCAGTCCATTTTCTAAGAATCAGCTTCTTTCACTAATCACGCACGCTTTATGAAATATATATATTTCAATTAATAGCAACCGAATTAATCACCAGCAGCGTGGGGAAGTAACTATCAATAGCTATTATGTGATAATGCACGCAGATATAAAAATTCTGAACTTATTACACTTAGTGAAATTATAGAAATAAAGAAACAATTATTTTAATTTTCCATCTCTTCCCGACATTAGTGTGAAAAATTTATTTTATTTCAAAACCCGATGAAAAAACTATAACAAGGAAATACGATAAACCCGGATGTAGACTGATGAACGAAACTATGCATGGTTTCGATATACTCGTAGCTCTGTAACAGTGAGCACAAGGGCGCTCGCACCCGAGAGCTAAAACGGAAAGAAATCGAGCCACTGCTTCTGACAATACGGCACTGATAAGAAATGTATGCTCGCAGCGTGCACCAAAGCAGAATATAAAGCAGAATATATGACGTCCGATCAAAATAACTATGACTATAGTTCCGGTTGATCAAACCTCCCACACATGATTCATAACTGAAAAAACAACGATATTGTTTATTCTCATGAGTTTTGCAAATTATGAGCAAATTTCAGGTTCAAAAACTTAATCCTAAAGCAAAGCAACGTTAAAATTATGGTCAGTTGAGTTTTTTGGAAGGTTAGATGCGTACTTCCCCTTCCTTTAAGTCAGATAGTATGTAATCCCAGGCATTTACCAGTGCCAGCGTCTAGCCGGCAGTCTGGCTGTTCAGTATAACTATTACCGTAGAGTTGACGTCCACGCTCACGTCTGAGTAATAGTGGATTGTTCAAAAATGTATGTTTGTGGTCGGATAGTACGAGAAGTGAAAAAATTACCCATATCATGGATTTAATGTAAAACATTTCAACAAATACAGCAGCAAATGGTTCTGTCAAGTAATAGGGCAGACGAGACAAAAAATGCGAAATTTATTCGGTTCAATTAACAGTAGCAATAAAAGCGAGACAAAATTTAAAGAAGTATAGCATATGCACTTGATACTTAATTAAGCTGGTACACAATTAGTACGCCAGAAGACTATCACAAAAATTTAATTAGATGGCAGTGGCATCGCTTTTCACTTTTTGAAGTAAAAATCGCGTGACAGATGTGAACAGTATGACGGAATTCGTGCTGATTTCTTGTTCCCTTCACCAGAGAGAGAATTTTCATTGCGAATTGTATTCTGCACCTAAAATTATCAGCTAAAGATGTTTTGTTTAAGACTGACGTCAGTGAAAGCTTCAATTATAAAACACCTGATCACGTTCTTACTCTTGAATTTTTTGTTTAAATTCTGAAATTCAAACTGCCGTCAGAAAATTGAAAATTTTTGACCTAATTTCGTGGAGTTCGCAAAAGTACGTCCACATGAACCGAGCTCGAATAATCCATATAACCATCTAGTACCAAAAATGTCCGAGATACCCACCCTACGGTCAAATTTTGAATGGCTTAGATTTTCTAACAGAAAAGAAGTGAGTTTTCATGCCTTTGACATTTGTCATACAAAAATGAGCGAATCAGAGAAGCTAAATGTCTCTGGGCAAGCGCCAAATGAAAAAGTATGTCCTTTTTGCTAAAGAATTGCAGGTGATTCGAAACTCTCTAGGGGTTTTTGATACATTTATGAGTGTCTAGTGCTTGCCTTCGTTAACAACCGTTCTATGCAGCAGTTGTTCTGTTCATTGTCCTTGACAATGCATACAAGATTGCGTATAAAGAATGTTTCTTCCGCGTTCGCATCTTCACCACAACACCATCTCGAATGACCGTTTGTATTCGCAATAAATGTGTTGCTCGGCAATTGATAGACCGATTCGCTCGCATCAGGAGGGTTTGACGTATCCTTTGCCTGAGTCTTATTGACAACATTTTTTACGTCTAGAAACGCATATGTATTTAATTAGAGCCAGTTTCATAGAGATCCGAGTTGGAGGTAGTAACGGCTTTGTTTTCAACTTGTTCAAGTTACAGTATTTAATAAGAAACCGAGCTTAATCTTCTTTTTGGTTTACTCTAGTGAACTTCCTTTCCTTCCCTTTCCTATCTATTACTGAACAAAATTTTGTAAACACAAATGTTTTCCTTTTTTCTCTTAAATAATAGTCATTTGAAAGCAGTCCACTCATTTCAGCTAAAGTAGCAAGTGATCGAAAAATACAGTGAAACCCGGATATAAGAGCAAGGTCGGAAAGTAGAAAAATTGCTCTTATATCCGTGGTCGGCCATTTTGCGCAACATTTAATGTTAGAAACATATCAAATACTGTAGTAATGCTCAGAACATACTGTTCATCGAACAATATCACCTTCTAAGAACAATGTAAGGGAACTAAATCACGAAAAGTAGTCACTAATTTAAGACTGAACGAGTGCAGGGTGAAACCGCTCACAGCGAGAGTCAATGTAAAGTTCGGCTATGGGCGGGGATACTGACCTACATGTTAGTTGACTCCGATTTTGTATTTATTGGTGCCTTTTCTGTCAAAATCCGCCTATAAGAGCAAGCACACTTGAGAAATTCATTTAGGGCATAATGTCTAGAGCAAGCGAGCTCAAGTTGTAAAGTCAGTGCAATAGTGGCGAAAGATCGAGAGTCCGATTCCCACATCCCCTGTGATTATTCAAGGGAGAACTCAAACATCATAGGAATTGAACCCGTGACCTTGTGCTTACTATAGTACCGGCTCTACCGCTTGAGCTGGCAGGTTTTTGTCATTTTATGGGGCGCTTGCTCCTATATCCGTGTTCGGCTCCTGTGCTGTAGCATATAACAGGTGCACGGGAAATCGAAAAATGGCTCTTATATCCGGGTTTCACTGTAAAGGCGAAAATTTTATAAATGCCCATATCCGAAATTTCACTACTCTGTTCTCTCAAGTGCAGAGTGTGTGCACAGCGATCAAAAGCCGATAGAGAACTTTTCCTGAGGCAGGGACGTATCGATTGATATGTGCATATCTTCGTATGCTCTTAGGGTTTGTTCGCGGCGAGACCTACATGTTGAGTCCAAAGACGGGGAATGGTATATCAATATTTTTCGTTTTATGCAGTTTTTAAGAATTTTTGGCTTATTATTTTGTTTTGCGTAACACTTGTGGGTAAATAGCGCTTAATAATTGCATCTTAGTCAGTTTTATTTGAGTTTTATCGAAGAAGTTGGCCACCTAAGCTATGCCTTGGCACCAGAAGCCGGTTTCGTTCGCTTCTCATTTATCCATAAACCTGAAGATTCGCGCATGTCACTCGACATGTCCCTGCCTCAGAAAAGTTTTAAAACTGCTTTTGATTGCTGTGCGCACACTCTGCGCTAGAGAGAACAGAAAAGTGAAATTTCCGATGTGGGCATTTACAAAATTTTTGCCTGTATTAGGCATACAGTGAGGGTGCGGTTTCCGGACACTCCCTCAAAATGAAGTTCACCCTAGTCTATATTTCGTAGTACGCAACTTATGTTGCCTCGCAGTCTTATTTGAAGAATATTTAACCTATTTTGGAACACCCTGTAGAATTCGGAGCCCTTAAAAGGTGTCCCAACCCGAGTTCAACAGGCAACCTTAACTAATCCAGTCATTTGCAAATTGAAATGAAGCATAAAGTGACCGAATAGTTATTGATTTAAGCGATGTGAAAATCGTTGCGTAAGAGAGGGAAGGAATTTTAAGTTTTTGGTACTTACCGTCATATGAATTTTGAATGAAAAAGAGCTTTGGTTTGCCTTGCAATCCTGCACAGTTTTGATCATTAAAATAGTCGATGATTTTGCCAATTTTTATCTCACTCTCACAAATACAGCGTACGTAATCTTCTCCTCCTTTCGCGATGACGAAAACAAGCAACGCGTCAATTTCAGGATCATTGGAACATGTTTTCGCAAAATCGGCCAATTTCGCTTTTAGTTTCTAAAATATGAAAATTAAAGTAGGATGCAAGCTTACTGATAAAAAAATCAGAACAACGTACTTTAAGATTTAAGTTTGGAGCCACTTCTGGTACAATGCTAAATGTCACTTTCCACATATCTTCCAGAATCTTGACTTCTTCTTCCGCCTTTTTTAAGTGATTGCCATGACCACTTCGAAGAGAATAACCTTTGTTAGCGATTATCAGCACTTTCGCGCGATCACAATTCCAATTATTTGCTTTGGATGATATCTGTTACAATTAAGTGTTCATATACAACCAGTGTTGGGCAACTAGGTAAATTTACCTAGTTTACTTGAGTACGTACCGAGCTTGCAGTTCGAAACTAGGTACGAAATTGGTAAGTAAAAAGTTACTTTTTACTTACCTAGTTCGAAACGCCCAACACTGGATACAACATAGAAGCTCATATTTGTAATAGAGGACGGTGAAAGAGATCCACTCTCGTAGAGAAATTTCCCAACAGGAGCGAAAAGTATGAGATTTTGATTAACTGCTTTCAGTTAATTAGATTTCACGAGGATTAAAACTTATTCAAACGTCATACCGTAGTAGAAATGTGCTTTTGAATTATTTTCGCCAAATCGCCTTGATCGCAACGATTGAGTATTTCTAAAAATTGATGGAAACCAGCCGAGCCTTTCTTTTGCAAGTGATCAACAAACTCTCTATTTCTTTCGTACTCTGGAGTAATAGCCTGAAAATAAAGCTCAGAAGTGATGTTAATGTATGTACTAGAAAAGGAGGTAAAAATGAACCTTAATCGTTTGTATTTCAACAGCCGTGAATACGTTTAGCTCCCGTAGATGAACCAGTACTTCAGTTAGATTAAGGCGCTTGCATATCTCACTCAAGCTGACCCTCAAAGCCTTACTTTCTTCGCTTTCCATTGGATATGTGGCTTTTGGCAAAGCTAGCAAATATAGTGATTGCAAGACAGCTCGCTCATCAAAAACTCTGACAGCACTTCCACAGCCACGCGTGAATACAGAGTGATAAGGTAGCTTGAATTTGCCGTACTAGCGATATTACGCTATCAAAAAGACAAACAACTCGTGCCTTGCACTTCATACAATGATTAAGGTGTAAAAAGTATCAGATCTCCATGCAAAATGTTCTGTATTGTATCGTATAATTCATGTTCATCTAACGACTAGCGTCATCGTCCGTGGAAAAATGGTATCATATTGTCCACCATTCTCATTCTTGATTAACTGTTCTTCGCCATTTTAATGCTCATGATCCTCTTCGACTACATCTTCCCTTACAACAATTTTTTACAGTATAGCTACTGTTGGGCGCAAATGCGAAATAGTTTACAGCGTGTGTGCG
Organism: Plectus sambesii; assembly: GCA_002796945.1. Lineage (NCBI taxonomy): Eukaryota > Metazoa > Nematoda > Chromadorea > Plectida > Plectidae > Plectus > Plectus sambesii. The sequence goes on from NIUQ01002634.1 coordinate 9,814, forward strand.
ACCGATATTAAACAGAATTAATTTCAATTACAATATTATTCTCTTACTGCCGTTAATGCACTCAGGTGTGTTTCGGATACACGATTGCAGCTACTGGATTGCTTCTATTACGAAATAAATATTTCTAATATATCAAATGTGTTCCATACTGACTATCGTGGCATTAACCGCAAACTCGAGAACGTATTTGTGAGAAATTTATTCATTTATCTTATCCAAGTTGTCATTTCAGTATTTGTCTCAGGCTGTTTAAGTGATACTCATTAGACTCTTGAATTGTGATCATTTCTTACCATTAGAACAAAAATGTCAGGCTGTATTCGTACTCTTGAAGGTTAGCGCTAACATCTATCGCCAAAGATAACTTATCGACATCTACCGCTATCGTGTCGTCAATCGCCCTTGAGCAACTATTATTTGATTTCAAATGTCAAAAAAATAACAGTGAGACAGCATTGCAAATTGATTTTATTAACTAATCTTTTGAAGTCAACATTTCCGTGAAAACATTTGCTGAGCAATTAATTAACTTTCGAGAGCATTCGCTCTAAAATTCGCTTCGCTTTTTCGTCGTTTTCAGGAGATCGGCTCGGCTCTTCAAGTAACCTAAATTCAGAACTGCATTCATTACTCTTGCAATGACGCGAGGACAGTACGATTACTTTGTTACGTTAAAGGTCAGGCGTCAACAAGGCTGGGATGAAGCTGAAGAAGCCTTCCGGCTTTCATAATCCCCACAATTTGGAGGATTTCCGTTGATTTGTACTTATTCCTATTCCTACCTCCGCCCCGGTAATCGAAAGTCCCCCGATCATACGTCTTGTCTTCCCCCCAGTTTATATGTGCTAACTTCGCTCCTAAGATAGGGAGTTTGGAGAAACGCCAAATAAGGACTAAATCATTCAATCCGCCTCACAATTAGTCCGACGAATGAACTAACAACGTAATGAAAACTGCTAATTGGCTAAACGTGCTCTTAATGAAATTTTTTACATAAAAAGTGCATCAAAGAGGCATATTTTTCATCGGCTTTTGTTTAGTTCCGAACGGAAGTGGGTTCGGCAGTGTTTGAAGCAGTAGGAAACTTTTTCAAATTTGAAATATTCATTTCATTTCAATATTTTGTATGGAAAATGTATTTCATCATAGTTTTTTTAAATTTTGTGGCAAAAATATTTCATTCAGTATATTCGAAATATTTTTTACAAAATTTTTTCATAGTTTTAACATAACAATTCTTAATATATAATCTGAAGATTGTATTAAATCATCGTTTGTGGAAAACCAAACTCCCATAATTAGCCGCAGTAATTTTATGGAAATATTGTGGTAAACGTTACCAGTTGAGATTATCGGCCGCTTTCACTCGTTGAATACCGGCGAGATTGTGATGTGCCAACGTCTGTTCGCTCAGACCGCCAGCCGTGCGGGCTAATCTGCAACAAATTGTCTATCATCTCTTTCGAAAGCGCACGAGTCTGTGCTTACAATCAAATCTTTCAACAACCGCTACATTAGCATTATATTTTATACATATATGCTCAATCACGGATACCTTAGCTGGGTGAGGTATCACATTACTGCTAAATACGATTTCATAGGTATGCAATGTAGACAACATATCTCGGATTTCAATTAGCATAAGTGAATTTGACTTGAAAGAGCATTGTACAACTTTATCAGAGTTTCCCGATGATAATAAAATTGAGTCATTACGATTTTAATTTTTGTGGCGCCATCGATCTTGGATATTTAGCTAGTTTATTGAAGAATGTTGAGTCTTAAAAGTTTTTCTAATCAGCAATCCACCAAACTCAACCCAGCCTAACACAGTATGTCTCAAGAGTAAACCCATTGATTAATTTCGAGAATATTTAATATATTTTTGATCGCCAACTTTCTATCGGACTCTTTTGTCCAAGAAACAAAACTCAGTCATTCCTTTTTTAAAGCAAGCACAAATCATACCGAACGAATATGATCGGTTGAGAATTCGACGACTGCATTAGGAGACATAGAGTAAGGACGAGCTGAAGAGCAGCTATTCGATGAACCGTGGCAGATGGCATTGCCGTCACGATCGGTCTGCGTCGTATTAGCCGACAAACTCGTCACGGACGGCGCTGCCGGTCTAAATTTCAAGTCAAGTTCAGTTAGAGTCAAATATTCTTCGCGAGACTACGGTAGTACGGTACAATACAGTACTATTTCCCTACGTATTGCTTTACTATGATCCTACCTGCGATAATATGTTCCTATTGAAGCAATCCACTGCGCTGAATGTTTACAATTTGTACCATTGTCACTTTGACGAGGACACTTTCTAATTCAATGTGGACATATTACATATTAGTCTTACTTGGAAAACAAGCGCATTGCATTGGAAAAAGTCCTTATCAAAGCGAAAAATAGTGAACATCAGCATAAATTAAGTATACTAAGATTCTTTCCTGACTATACGCGTTTAAACGTCTTTATTATGTTTGAAGGATGCCGCTGATATCTGAGCAAAAATCGCTTTCAGAAAAGAATTCTACTAATTTAAGCAAAAGCGTGGTTTGTTCAACAAACGAAGTAAGTGAATAACTACGTGACTGGAACTAAAGGTGTGCTCGCAAATTATAGTAATTGGGAATCTAGAATGACATTTGAATAAGACGACTCGCGCGAATTAAAATCTCGCAGTGGGCGGATTAACAGTCGGGCGGCGACAGAAATAAAATCCGGTTGCACCATGCTACATTGGTCAATCTGTCTCTGCTTCACTTGACGATCACACATATTAGCTCCTATTGATTGCAGTCTAGCTGTCTCTCGGCTCAGGCAGTCTTATTGGCCCATGAGTATCACTGATGTAAACTCAAGAAAATGAAACCACAACCTGCTCCCTCGAAGCGCCCTCTCGTTTGATGCGCACAGTATATTTTCCCAGTCGTTAAAAGCCGCTGAGATTAGCCCTTTCATCTGCGGAAATGGAAACAAGATATTGTGAGGAAATGCGTCTTGCACAAGCGCATACCCCGCGGTCCCTATCGCCCGCCGACACACACAACAACACATCCTGCGTCAATGCTATTAACATATCTCGAATATAAAGACAAGATCATAACGATCACAGCATTAAGAAGCTGCTGCAGAACGAAGGTCGATGTAACTGCTAATTATACCTTGTCTCAATCAGCTCGTCGTCTTTAGATATACAGAGAACTGCTCTGAAGAAGCATGCAATTCAAATGTTAATTATCTATTACTGACTAACATTTCTCCATCCCAGCGCTTCAGTTGGCTGGTCGAAGTGGCTCAATACATGGCTGAAGGAGGGTATTTATCGTGGATCTTGCAAGCTAGGAATTGTGAACAACGAATGCGCAGTTAGTTATTTCTCTGAGTAAAGCATACAATTATTGGTCAATATCCTAGAGAAATCCACGTATAATTAAGAAATGGCATTATGTTTGCAAATAGAGTATATGACAATAATTAATCGATCCCCGCACTCGATTGCGACGACAGTTAGGATTAAAGAGTTAGAGGCAAAAGTTAAACATGGCATATTGTTCTTTCAAAATGCCATGATGCGAAGCACGCACAATAGCGCTCTCCAAATTACCTTTTCCAAATTCATTCGCAGAGAAATGCGTCGTATTCAGGAAGTCGCGCTGACATTTTGGAAGTAAAGAAACAGACAGTGAAACCTCAGAGAGACAATGCAATAAGTTTTAAATATCTGAAAGCAGCTGTCTCTATCAAAAATAAATTATCATCAACTCATATATTCAACCCCCGCTTCTCGTCTGCTTGCGCTGTATGCGAAGCTACTCATACAAACGACCGCTACATTCCCACAGACAGACTAAATGACGCCACTGACAGCCACATTAAAGCTCAGCCGCCAGGGTTTGATTTTAGCTGCCTGTATCTTGTGCCTCCATTTCCTGGTCACGCATGGCTGAAATGTGACAATAATCCCATTGGGCACAGATCTCAGCAGCCACGCTTCAAAGAATCTGACCGCAGCACATGAATAAAGGTCTGAATATATGCATCATGCCGAATCCATTACGTTAAGCACGAAGCTGAGAAGTTGGAAGTGTGAGATACAGAACCATCGATCATAAAATAACTTTTCGATTTTTTATGCAATTAATGCAGACAAGGAGGTGCAAAAAGCTGAAAAGTGTGTCAGTGCAATTTATTTGTTCATTTCAAGCGGGTTTGTTTTTGTCTACGAGAGCTTCGTTTTCTACAGATATTCCACAAAAAGGAATGCAGGTTAGAGGCGCAAAAGGAAAAGTAGCAATAGCATAACAATTTTCAACAGTGAAAAATCGAGTATAAAAGTGAACGGAAATAGCTTTGTGTTTCGGTTATTATACTTTTGCTAGGAACACGTGAGAAAATATAAGATCAAAAATATTATCTGGCTCTTAAACTTGGAATGAAAAACAGTATTGTTATAGGCTATTTGACGTAGGCAGAAATTTAATAACACGAGCGGAGGCTGACGTCAGCTAAAAAGAGGCTTATGAGACGCTCCGAACAAACGCGATTTAAATTCCTTAATTAACAGAAAACTTAAACAGCGTTTGATCTGATTAAAAACGGACAGAAGTCGCTCGATTGGTCGATATTTGCTAGCGCGTAGACACACAATATGCCAGCGTATAAGTGTACCAAAATTTATATCAAAATATTAACTACATACGATTTTGCACAAAAGGGATCATTTTTATCCACGTTAAAGGTCCATGTTCATCCAATTGCTTTGGACGCAGGTAAGTGTAAATTGAGAAAGAAGAGTTTCAGGATGGGCTTTGTCTCACCATAAGTAGAGAACTACTGGTTGGGAGTTCCAAAACAGTTTTAAGCAAAAAAACGCTCAAATGTCACCGATTTCTCAAAGTTTATTATTAAAATTATTATATTAGTGAAGATTAAAGCATTCAAATTTTTTCTAATGTTAAATTATTTGAGAAGTCGCGTATCTGAAAATAGTTTTAATGCACCAAGTAATTACAAAGATCGAAAAGGACACTATGCGCGCGCGACATGGTGTCATGCTGCCAAGCCTCGTGATGACACGACGTCATTCCGCACTCTTTCAAGGTTTCAGCTTAAAGTTCATAGTCGGAAATAGTGCATGCCAACATTCTTAATATTAATGTTTATAAAAAGTTATTTTTAAGGCACTCTTTCAATCTAATCCAGTTAAGGGTAGAGTACGAAAAGACACGCACAAAAGAGCGTTGGCTCTAAAGTGCGCTTGTCGCTCTGTATTGAAAGGAACGCTCGGGCACTGACCATTGACATTTTTGAGTGGGGTAACTGAATTATTTCTTTGGTTTACTCTTCTCTGTCATTAACACGCCTGGTAAGTGACGAAATCCTTTGAATATTTTTAGTCTGCTTCCTTGGTGGGAGGAGGGAATTTGCCCCCGCTGTCAGTATTTCTAACGACACGCCCGCTCGAAAGCAACTATTACGTATATAAATTGCATCCCACACGCAGCCACGTCTCTTACAATCAGGAGCGCTGATTGAAAACATCAGCTGCACAAAGGGACTTCGAGAGATTCTTTGCTGGCAAAAGACATCTTCAAGAAAGAACGCATCAGTTCGACTCTGGCTGTGGGAAATTTTCAGCACGGACAGGATTGGGCGTAGAGCTTTTAAAGGGTAAAGATTCAATCAGTCGGGATTTACGCATTTCATCGCAAGGTGATCATCTTTTCTAGCACAGATCAGACAAAATGAAAGCATGCGCCTGTAGGGTATGCACTCCCCCCAGGTGCCGACTGGTGTCCACCTCTGGGGACGCGTCGGTCACAGAGAAGCCACAATCCGTTTGTAGTGGCAAAACGAAAAGGAATATGATCGGCTAAGCTGTCGAGGCTTACTTATCCTTTAAGCGGATCCATGGCGCGCAGTACGGACATTCAACGCAAATGATCGGATTATATGTTGCCGCGTAGTGAACTCGTGAGAAGCCACTCGCTGAGCATTATCCTTTTCGTGACGTCAGTCGTCATCGTGGAGACGCTAAATCTGAAACATTAAGCGATTTCCTGTAAAGCCTCATTCACCTCTGACAACAACAGAGTGTCACTGAAGATCCTGAGAAGACTATGATAGGGACCTATTTTATAAAATTTCTATAATTAAAAATGATGGGAAGAGCAGTGTTGGAGTATTCGTGACGAGAGCTGAGATGAATAAACACAACTAATCAATCATATATAGACTACAGTAAAGATTTTAGGTGCTCTCAGTTTCAGCGATATCATGAAATAGGCAAAACATGCTATAAAATGAAATCAACATGATAATAATGGAAACGAATTTAGGTTCATGCTTGCGGCCGTCTGAGCACTGCCCTTTGCTTATTTACTCTATCTACGAACACTACTTCATGCTAGAACCTAGTCGCCTATCTGAAAATCAAGTTCATTAATTATCTGCAATATAACGGTTCTCACGCTATCGTAGAAATCAAGTACGATTTTGATATTGCACTTGTGAGAGAATGGTACCTTTTACTGGCAGAATGCTAAGCGATAATCACAAAAGACGCGGTTCGGACTTGAGTTTACGATATTCACAAATTCGATAAAGGTATTAAATTCTTCCCACATGAGCAACTTTAGTGTCTTTAGCTGTAATAACATTAGCTTCTGATAGAAGCAAGCGTACAGAGAGAATTACACTCCGCATGGATTGGAGCGATATGCCACATTTCCCAGATTACCAATAATGTTCAATCGAAATTGAGAGTTTTAGAAAAATCTCAAGTAAACGTGAGATTAATGTACACTTTGGCCATTCCGAAGGTATGAAACGATCTTGAGCCAATATTTTCTCGAAATACTCCGTGCCGTCAATTGTGGCTATGGCTGATTTCATTTCGGCACTAAATTTTATAACCTTCAGCATTATTAAAATCCTGCAGAATCTTTAAGGATAGTTCTATAAATGACCTTAAGCTAATTTGTCATAGAACGATCGAAACGAACGAGATCAAGAGAACAGGAGCTAATCGGGGATCACAGTGAAAATGATAAACTACAAGCTCATTTAAAAGAAGACCACGCATCGCCCACGGTCCACCTCTGCCTAACGACCGCTTGCGGCAGCGTTGGAATGCAGATACTAAACTACAAGCTACAGAAGTAATCATTTATAAGCCTACCCTGAGAAGTTGAGTCGTCGTGAGTAGTTCGATATGCTCTCTTGGAAATACTGCGGCCATAGACGGATCCCAAATCCTTCTCAGATCGATTACAGCTGGTCCGCGCATAACGCAGGCAATTTATAGCAGATTTTCTATCCCTCCCCAGAAGCGGTCATTTTTCTTTCCGTTTCTCTATGAATATGACTCAAAGGAACTTCCTATTTTTCTGGCCGAGTCTAAATTTAAGTGGATGACTAGTAACTTACTCCTCCATGATTCGTGTATTAAAGCAGTACAGTAAGCTTCATTTACGGTATCTTCGTACCTTAAATAGCTGGCGCGGAAGTCTTAGTCACCTGAAAAGCCAGGTGTAACTTTCATTTTTGCAGCCATCAGAAGTGGCTGTTTGATTCAAATGCTCAGCCCCCTCGTCGCCGACATACCTTCAGGTATGGCGGTGCTGAATTATGACGCCGTCGTCTAATCGAATACGTTATTGCTTTCAATTTGTAATCACAACCATCCCCGCAGCTACTCAATTATTGACTTTGTGACGCAGCTTATTGATAGAAGTTTTGAGCAGAATGTTCGGCGTGTTCCTTTGCAAAGTAGCGGTACAACAGGTTAATAGCCATCACTGGGCCCCATAACTTTTTTATTTGGTTTCTTAAAAGGCAAAGCTATCTCCTCTGAATGATTCAGGATATTGAGCTTCGTAAGAATTATGTTTTTCTCGGGAAGAATAATAACAGTGGCTAAAAGTCCTTCAGGTTCTTACTGTTCACAATGACGCTTGATGCAAATACTCGATTCTAAGGAACACTTGTATGAGAAACGGCCAGTTTGCCAAAGTCTATCAGCTCACAAAGCAACCGCAAATTAATCTAAATAAATGGAACGCAGCAGTTTTCATAGCAGAACAACTCTTTCTGCCTTTCGACCATCCGCTACTCGGCGGCTCTCTATTAGTGATAAAAGTCCGGTTAGCCATAAGCTAAAGTAAAAAAATTAGCATAAAAAGCGCTTTATTACGGGATAAATGTCTCCCGTAGTCTGATACGCTAATAATAGAGATCATTTTTCCAAATACTCTAATCAAATAGCTGGTCAATCAAAGAATGGACAATCTAATAGAACATGTTGTCCTCCTCCAGACCGGTTTCATTAATCGCTACTCTATCGTACCATTTGGGACTGTTTTTCGTGTCAACTAATATGATATACTCTTGATACTATTAAAGATAACGTCCAATTTCTCTGAAATAAAGGAAAAATAAACAGACTTTCTTTGTCTGATCAACCAACTTTGACGTTGTTCCAGCGGTTTCCACTAACGATGAACCGTTCTGATACAGACAAGCTCAAAACGTATTCTCCATCTCATAAGGAGAAAGAGAGAGCGAGAGAGAAAGATCAGGCAAGCTAGACGAGGCAGTGCTTGTGCAATTTCATGTTGCGCGATAGTCGTTAAATAATTAGCAATGCAAATAAACATAATCCACTAGAGGCATTCTATCACATCGACGCATGAACAGAAACCGTAATTTGCTAGTGAAACGTAGGCGACGAGATGCCGAAGCCTTGGGCAATCAATCCAATCGTCCGATAAACGGAGGCGGGAGACAATCACCGCCTTCATAGAGTGACTTTTAACTTTGCTGCTTGGCGTCTGAGGGAGAAGAATACTGACAAAAAATATTATCGCGGTATAGTGAATTTATTTAAGTACTAACCTTAGTCGGAAGAGCGGTAGAGAGCAGCTGAAACTCTTTTATTACTGAGATTGCGCCTGAATCTGGTCACATTCAGTTTGAAATGTCACTTCCTATCAACAAATGAACCTTTTTAATAAATACTTCGATCTAAAGGCAATCATGTGTTTTGTTGATTGACGCAGTTTCTGTCTTATGAAATAAATTGTCATTCAATGGGACAAGTTTTAAATAAAACGGACATTTTCAGTGGAAAGCGATCAAAGTAAAAACGACTTTATCAAAACACTACAATATCTGAATTACGTTGTTAAGTGTTCTCGAAATTCTCCCATTTTTTCGTGTTGTGATCAGATTTTGTGGTAACAGAATGCAAAATATAGTGCACTTTGGTTCACACTCTCTCAGGTATACTACAATTTTGCTCTTGCTGCTATGTCTTGTTTGCTTTGCTTAACACGCCCATTATCTTATTTAATATATTTTTCAATATTCTTGACGATTAACTGATCAAATTTAACGATTTATTGATCGCACGCCTCTGATGTTTGCTCAAAGTTTTAGTTTCCATAGCTACTGCACAAGCAACTGAGACATTTTGCTGCTGAATTTTCTTTATTCGGCATAAAACTTTTGACAGAAGTCAACGTATGAGTGAAAACAGCGATTCAAACTCGTGAATGAAGGTAGATGATTTTTTATCATACGAAAAAACCGATATTCACATCAAAAAACTAGCTTCGAGCTGTCAGGCGTTGATTGATTGCCCGCGACTGTTCGCTCCTCGTTAGCAGTCAATGGAGGCAGAGCGACTTTCGCCTGAATGAAAAGTCATCACTCGATCGACTGGCGTTTGATACGAAAAAAACTTTAGAGATGTGGGCGTAGCAAGCTATTGAATGACGCCAACGCCTCGTTTATTATTTAACTTTTGCGCTACAGAGTTTACAATGAACTATGGTGGATGCCTTGCGGCTATGAGCCATTCATCGCTCAAAATAGCGTTCGCATCGAGACGAAGCGTATAAACAAGTTCCTCGGGTTGGGCAAAAAATGAATAACTTCAAAAGAATATATCTCAACATTGCTTAATGCAGGTCTCGCAAATTATTGATTTTTTGTGTCACACTTCAAAATATGGGGCTGGTCTCGTTTCCGTGTGGAAATTAGGAAATAGTACAACTTTGGGTTGAAACGTGTTATCTTCAGATCGTTAGCTAACCTGCTTGGCCAACTTTTCAACTACAGCGATTTTCTCCATCAATTCTCCTTCGTGCGGCTCCAAGTTGATGGCCAAACAGAGTCGCTGTATTTTCTTCAGCTGCTCAATTTGCCTGCAGCATGCACATACTATGTTTCGATTTTGCCGCATTTTTAAGTCGGTGATGGTATTACGCCAATGATTAAACCAACCTTGTAATAGCGGCCGTAGGCGAAGTGATCTCTGCTAGCTCTTGCAGACGAACGGCCACGCTGCCTTCAATGCAGCCGACCTAAATTTATGCGCACATCAACGATGGTAATTAAAACTCATGTAAACTATTTGAAAATATATAGAAGATTCTTGGACCCGCTTCAATTGCAGGTGTTTATTTCACTAGATATAGACGAAATGGTTGTCCTCCTAGTCGCCGCTCAATCGGGACCTATTTCACAAGGATGTTGTAATAGAAAGTAGGGAAAGTCTGGTGATTGGCCAGTTGTGGCGTGGTGAATTTTCTCGCGCGTGTCATGTTTGTAATTCGGCAAACTTTCCGAAATGCCAATTACAACAGATACATACGCCTATGCATATCTTATCTGTCGGAATGTCATTTAATATATTCTCACAATAAAATTTGTCAAATGGACAAATCGACGCAGTGCGCACGCTAAGAACGCAAAAAACAAGCGAATACGTCAGAAATTAATGCAACCGACCTTGTTTGACAAATTGGCCGCAACTCTGACGCCTTTATCGAATCCGTCGCAGAATGCCGTCGACTGCTCAGAAAGCTCGGTCATTTTACTCAGCTGCAAAAAATACTTGCAATGGTTAGTTATCGTACAAGAGTCAACATATGGTCCATGCTTTATGTGTACGATTTTTCGATTGTTATGATATTACGCCATTATGTGCAAATAGGATTCGCTTCAATGCAGTATGTTCTTGGCTTCATCGTGAATAAGTCTAATTTATAATAGTCTAATAAGTTCATAGACAAAGTGTCGGTAAATATTATGCAGCGAATGGTGAGTTCCTTCTCATGAGACATCAGTATTATAGATCGTTCAGTTTTTAAGTATTTTGACAGAACATGAGATACAGTACTCTCTTGCATAAAACTCGACAACATTGTAATGAATTTTTTATCAGTACTGAATACTGCGCATTTGACAAAACCTCCCGTCACCCTCGTGATTAATGCAAATTAATACTGTCGTGGCCGGAACTTACACCCCACCAACCGTCTAAATACAGTAAATTATTTTTACACCCCACTGTGTTGATCTGATAACGCACAATTTTTCAACAGTGGGGTGTAAAAATAATTTACTTTATTTAGACGGTTGGTGAGGTGTAAGTTCCGGGCACCTAATATTGTTGTATTAAAATAAAATAAAAATGTTGGATCATAGAGAACGGAGTGAGGT